>RJWH01009734.1:0-20735 GCA_004363575.1 Solenodon paradoxus
TGTGCCTTTCCAGGAGCAGAAGCAAAAGTGGAAGGAACTTATGTTTGATGATGACTGTTTCCACCACATGAAGTAGCAGATAAGGCCACCTTCTGAGCAGGGGAGTCAAGGAGGAGGAATACAGTAGATCATTTAGGAAAACTATAAATACTTGAAATTCTTGTTTAATTCAGAAGTGTGAATAGTACTCAGGAATAAAGTGGTGGTGAGAACTGTAAATGTGATCAGCTTTAATCAGTACCTGCACAATTTAGTGATTATTTTTGTCATCTGATTTTCAGTGGCTGGTGGGAGGGAGATGAGATGGTGACTACGGTATTCTGGAATTGAGTAATTTTAAGTGTGCGTAAAGGCTATGGTGCATGATTATTGGAGTGCTTGCCAAAATTAGTTCTCTCTGATATGTTGTTGGATAAACAAAAAGAAAGGATAGGGAATTAATTACATGCAGGAAATGGTAAGAGTTAGCAACCAATGTTTTTCAAGTGTCTTTTTAACGCAGGTTCAGTGTATGAATATAGAAAAGCACTGTTGATTTGGGTCAATTGTTATGTTTACTATAATTTGCAACAGTAGGAGACTGTGCTGTAGATGTGAGATTTTTAAAGCTGACATTGAATTTTCCTGAGTAATGGTAAATGTAGCAGAATTGGCGGCGTTGATTCCTAGTTATGTAACAAATCCTCTACTAATTGAAAAATTATGCCCTTAAAGAGCCATATACTTCCATGTTTTCACATTTTTAGTGAGTTTTAAGAAGAGATTTGCTCTGTCTCTCAGAGGTTTATGACTTCCTTTTTGCACATTAGATGAAGCTCTTTCACCAAGTGTATTTATTCTACCCACCATAGATACACTAAAGATAGCATCAAGTGCCTTCATTCAGTCTGAATTCAAATATTAAATTCTAAATAAAATACTGAATGTTAAGTTTAACAAACTTTGAAATCTTTATTTGAAGAGTTAATGTCATTGAATCTGTTAATATTTTTATTCCTATTTATATTTTCTATTTTATAAACATTGGTTATTGTTTTATATACTTTAGTAAGCAACATAGAAGAGTTTTAGTTTTATTTAAAAATCTGTTTTTTTGTTTTGACACTTTGCCATATTTTAACTTTATTTTCTTTGTACTTACTTTTAACTAAACTATTTAGAATTAAAGTAAATGATGACAATAAACTGATGTATTAAGGTCATTCATGAACTTTATTTTATAATCTGTATTGAAGATACTCGGAAATCTTCTAAGACTGACAGTGCGAGGGATACAACAGGAAAAAATATTTCCTCACCGCAAAGTGAAGTTCACACAGTTTTACCCCCTAGTCCAGGTATGTGATGAATCTGTATACTGACATCTTACATATGTTTTTTCATTATTTCATGAAATTATCACCTTCTGCCTCATTTTAATGTATAATATTACAGCTTCACATAAAACTTTGCCAGAATCTCTAACTTTATTCATAGTTTGTTATCAAATTAATTTTATGTATTACAGCTAACTAAAGCTGACTTTCACAGAGAAAGAAGGCCTGTGTTACGTTGTCATGTTGATTTGATTATTTGGTTATTTTATGCTTGAGGATGAATGTTCCTCAATATCGATCCCTTGGAATTGATACCTTTATATATTCATTTTGACAGAGTTCTCCCTACAGGGAGAATTGCTCACTTTGCTGATATTTGTACTGAGAAGTCAAGATTGCTCCGTGCAGTCTGAACATTGGCTATGGATCTGTCAGAGAGTCTCTAGTTCCACGGGAATTCTTTATACAGAAATTCACAGAATAGCTATTTGCAACAGATACTGAGGATTCAGGGAAATGACATATTTCTCTGTTTATTCAGTCAGAAGTAAGCAATAAAACACACAAAATGTACAGATTCCGCAAGAGATATTGACATTTTGGCTGGAATAATTCTTTGCCGTGGGACTGCTCGGTGCCCGGGAAGATGATTTGCAGCATCTCTGGTCTCTAAGCACTGGATGCCTGTAGCGTTATCACAGCTATGACATCAGAATGTTTCCCTACACTAGCCTGAGTCCACTGGGGAGCAGAATTCACTCCTCCTCCAAAGTTGGCTAAGGCAAATATACTGAATTGTTTTTAAAATCTCTATGCTTGTGCTCTGTATACACAATCAAACAGCAAGCATTGGAAACAATGAGACTGACATAGAGCTATAGTTAGAGAAATAGAGGTTTCACTTATTATTAGAAATAGAGAAGGCCTGTAAAATATTTCTTAAACTGTAATGACATAAAAATGAGAATATCTATTTTATATGGAAAAATTCTGAGCATTTCCAGACTTCTAAAATTACCTAAAAAAATCATATCAAATAACTCATAGATCCTAAGATCATATTAACATATAGTATAAGCAGGAATCATACAGAAATACACAACCTGTATAAAATAGTTACTGTGGAAGGAGCCTGGTGAAGCCACTCTCACTGCTTGGGGTGCCCCTGCTTCTAGCATGGCTTCTGTAAAACCATTGCGGAACACTGTTTTGTCTTCTTTAACAAAATTAAAATCTTCTTTTGATTTTTTCTGTTAGAGAAGCAGGTACTAATATAATTTAGAAAAGTCAAGTGACAGAAGGCAAACCTTCCAATAGCAGGAGATGCCTGCAGTTGTTGATACCTGTGTCAGGTTTGTGGAGTTTCTGCTGCAACTGAGTCTGGTCCAGATAGAAGTCAGCCCCACAGAGGCCGACAGAATAGATGTGTGACTGGAACAGGAGAGTCTTCTGAACTCTTTTATGTTTCCTGCTCACAATGTCCAAGAGACTTCAGTATTGGCCAGCTACTAGTGAAGATGTGAGAAAACAGCTCTTATTTGAGCTTCAGGTTTACCATTTACATCTTATATTATGGAAATGAGGATAGACTTTTTTTTTTTCCAACAGAGGCCATGAATGAGTAAAATCATTTAAAGGACCAGGCCCATTTTACACAGAATCCAAACACTGCACATACGAAAAAAACCAAAACCCAAAATAAAAGACCACCATCACCACTACTACCATCACCACCAAATACTAAGGTCTGAATATAATCACTATAACAGACACTGAGGTTTTCGGCTCTCAGTATATAATGATATAATTAAGTTCACCTTCTAATCTACTGTACTATTCACTAAATGAAAATACATGGACACATAGTCCATCATTCTCATGTTTGTCTGAAGGCAATTTTGTATCATAAAATCTTGAGATTTTAAGGCTTATTACATTGAGAACAGTCAATCCGAGAGTTCTTAAAAAATACTAAATTCAATTACTTTATCCTTTGAAGCACTATTTCTATAACATGATCTGTTTATAGTCTGTTTTCAGGTCATTCCAGCATACTATGGAATATGCTTAAAATAAACTTCAATGTTGGTATTTTTTGTTTCCCTTTTTTCAGTCTGTGGTCTACTATGAAGAGCGTTAAGGAAAGCGTTAACTGCCTCAGTATGATTTTTCATGGTGTAATGGGTAAGCAATAATAATTCATTTGAAATATGTGACTTTTTTACTTACTTGAAAAAAAAGATTGAAATAGCTTTGTTCTTTTCATCATTCAAAAATAATAAGAATAACACATTTAATAAAAGAATATTTCAATTGTGAATTTCATTTAAACAGAAAAACACTTGGAATTTGCAAAAGTTCTGCATTGAGTTCTAGTGGAGAAATGCTGTCTAAAGGAAAACCCATTTTGATACAACCAATGTTTTCATAGAAATTTTCAAACAGAATGAGTATAATCAAAGAATAACCTTATGTAATTTGTAAAAGAGCAATGCTTTTCTACATTCTGGCTTTGTGTTCTTTTTGGTTCTGTTAATGGCTATTGCTTGTTTTTTCCCTATCTTGCCATAAATGCCATCTAAACAGTACAGGCAAACTCAGGTCTTAACACCAGTGTGGTTGGATTAATATCCCTTGAAATCATATTTTTTAGACTTTAGCTTTTACATTTGCAAGTTCATCAAATATTTCCATTTCCTTGTAGTCATTAATTTTTCCATTTCATCAAAAATTCATTTCTCTGGTCCAATGATTGATAATTTCCCTATTCACTATTATATCTTTTTACTGCAATTTATCTTTTTTCAAACCTGTGGTATCTCTATTAATTATTTTAATTTTGGAAGATTTGCACCATTACTTCTGAATATAACTAATTTTAGTTTTTAATAATCAACATTAGTCTTTATTGTGATATTGCCTTACCTTACAAATTATCTTTGTCAATTTTATTTATTTATTTATAAATATAACAGGCATGGCAAGAGAGAGTAGAATGAAATATTTTGTTTATCTACTTGTTCATTCTGGTTAATTCCCCTCTCCCCCAGTCACCTGTGTCCTTACGTGGTTTATGCCACTGTAGCTGCATACAACACTGGAGCCACCTGGGCACACTTTGATTTTTAATTTAAAACTCAGCCAGATTATCAAACCCTTTAGAAAACATTAGCACTGCGCTCTAAGAACTTTGCAGATATTATCTCATTTAATCCTGAAAATAGTTGAATTTATATAAAATATAGCATTTTTATTATTGGATGATAATATAACATAAGAGACACGAGTGACTTTTTGCTGACTTTTCTTTCTGTCTTATATTCAAGAATACACATATGTAGATAAATATATAAAACTCACAATCTGATTTTCCATGCAATCCTCAGTTTACATTAACACCAAGAACAAAATTATCAAGTTTAAAGATTTCAAACTTCAGAATATAATAAGGCAGAAAATGTTAAGAAAGTTTTAACATTGGGACCATAACATTTATCATCTATGAAGTTTATTTCTTAATAAAAATTATGGTGATACTCATTTTCCAAAATGATCCTTATGCTCTATTTCTCCTATTATAAAAGTTAGGAATCAGTATATAATTTTCTGTCTTTTCTTATATTCTAAACACATTATATGTATACTTTTAAAAATAATATGAGTTATTAGGTTATAAATAACACTATTATTTTGTTCTTTGATGGACAAATACAGTGAAAATAAAATTTAAACAAGACAGTAATCACTGAAAGCATGTAAATATCAGGCAAAATATTAATGTCAATTAAAAATGACTAACAGGACCAATTGTTGCATGTTACTGCATAATAGTATTCCTCCAATACAATTAAAAATAAATTCTTTATTTTAAAATAATTTTTGATTACAGATATGTGCAAAGATAGTAATTTTCTAATTGCCCTTACCTAGTTTCTATTAATGCTTTCATCTTGCACTATCATAATCAAAATCTATACTACTGAACATTGCTATTAGTGAAATTCCAGATTTTAATCATGATTTCATTACTTTTTTCTATTATATTTTTTCATTTTTAAGATTTGAATCAGGACATTCGGTCATCATGTCTCCCTTGTTCTGTGACACCTGCAGTCTGTAGGTCAGGTTTTAAATAAATTGCCTCTTGATTTTTTCTTTTGATGTTTTTCTTGTGTAGAGGCGATACAGGCCATCACCCCACGCTTATCACCTCTAAATCTGTTTATCCTAATTATAGAAATAAACTCAGAATATCAAACAAAAGGAAGCGTCAAAGAGATTTACCTCAAATAATGGATCTAAAGAAAACCTGGGGAAAAATTCCAATGGAGCAAAATTACTTGAACTATCTAAATGATTTCAAGTGAAAAGGCTTAGTGATGCTCAGCAAAATAGGCGAACAATGAATTAACAAGAACAAGTTTTTAATATAACAAAGATAGAAAATATGAGATGGTTTAAACAGAAATCATAAAACTAAAGAACACAATTGCTGAACTACAAGACACAGTAGAAGTATACCCTTGTAGTCAGGTGACTAAAGAAGCTAAGGTGTAGACCATGTAAAACCTATGGCTCCAGTTTCTAGAAAATAAAATGCACACACACAAGCAAACACATTAGAGGGACCCGACAGTAGACTGGAAGAAACATCCAGTTGAATCAGTGACTAAAATATAGAGCTGTGGAAAACAACCAATAACACCAGCAAAAAATAAAAAGAATGAAAAAACGTTAGCACAAGTGACATACGAGATAACACAAAGAGGAACATTAACAAGAGTGAAAGGGACAGAAACTTTTTTTTAAGAATAACACTTGAAAATTCCTAAGTCTGGTAGTGAGACTATCCACATCTAGAAAAATCAAAGATAATCCCTAAAGACACTCAACAAACCAAGACATATTGTGATTAAAATGACAAAAAAAAAATAAGATGAAGGAATCTTAAAAGCAACTAAAGAAAAATGATTCATTGCAAGAAAAATTCAGTATGATGATCTGTAGATATCTCAGTGAAAACACTGCAGGCAGGAAGAGATGTCATGAGATATTGAAAGTACTGAAAAAAAGCACTTCCAGTCATGAGTATTCTACCTTGCTGCTTTATCAGGTAGAACTGAAGATCTGATAAAGAATTTTTCAGGCAAAAAAAAAAAGAGAGAGAGAAAGAAATTGATCTCAACCAAACCAGCCTTGCAAGAAATACTAAAGGGCTTTCTAGAAAATAAAAGAAGCTCCACTTAGAAGTAATGGCTCCAAAAACACGTCCCGTAATTGGTTAGAAAATATCAGCTATTTCTACTCAATGGAATACACTCGGATATATTAAAAAAGATGAAATCTTGCCTTTTGCCGCAAGTTGTATGGAACTTTTGGTGCTTATGCCAAGCAAAATAAGTCAGAAGGAGAAGAGAAATAAAGGGTGGTTTCACTCATGCAATGTGATAAAACTAAGTGAAAGAACTAAGAGAACAGAAAAAAATACTCTTAAAATCTGAAGTCAAAACTGTGGTTAACACAGCCAGAGAGAGGGGAAAGAGGAGGAAATGTTAGGTATAGTGGGTAAAATTGATTGTGGTGAGTGACCCTAGAATTCTGGGATGGGACACTGTGTGATATTCACATTGATATACATTTTCTTGGATTTTGGATAGTATTGCAAATTACTGATGAATCAATAAGAAATACATGAAGAAAATATTTACAAAATACATGTCTGATAAAACACCTATTCACGAGGAAATATAAATTGAAGCTACAATTAAATTATACACTACACCTGTATTACACTTGTTTAAGACTTGACCGTATTAAATCTTGAAAGGATAAGAGCAAATGGAACTTTCACATATGGCTGATCTGAATGTAGAATGGTATAGCCACTTTGGAAAATAGATTGGTCACATGTCTATTTATAAGAAAACTAAGACTAAGACTAAAACTTAGACTTTCCAGAGAGCACAGTCATCAATTGTGGTGCAGGATTCAGTCTCAGATGATTTAGGATGTAATATCTTTCCAATAAGCCCTACTATCTTTCTCCTAAAAAGGAAGACATGAAACGATTACATATACAAGTCATACAGAATAATGTTTTAATGCTATTTGCTTTTATTTTTTCAATAGTAGTAACTCAACTTTGCAGAATTACTTAATCTTTGAATTTCAGAAACATGGTATTCAGAACTCTGTTTCCTAATCCTCCATCAACATGTGTTCTCAACTGGTGTGGTTGTCAGTCTTCATGAGAAAGCGGCAACTGTGGTGGGGTCTGATTAACTCATACTGTACAGTAGCCTGAAAGATGCACCAGCTTCAACTCAGAGGCTAGAGTACAAACACAGTCCATAAAAAACAAAACTGAGAGACTCTAGAATGTCCAAAGGTTTGGGTTTTTAAAAGCAAAATTATACTATTTTTGTTGTTGTTTATATTATTAGATAGTATTGTAGGCAATCTTCTTCTCACAAATATAGTTGCTAAATCTGGAACAATCAGAAGCAGTCACTTTCGTTGCTGTAATACTTCCACAGTTTCCATTCTTTGATGTTTTCCAATCACTTAAACTAAAATAAAGGAAATGAATGCTATAAAATATGTATTCACAATACAGACATATAAAGAAAAATTGAACCAAAGTTAAGCGTTTTTTTTTTTTTTTTTCCTTGTATAAGCTATCCCACTGCACCTTTAACTTCCCTAAAGACTGCTTTCTAGATTAGGTCAAAGTTGAGAAGCCCTTTCTCCATGGACTCATCTTTATAGTTGAATTTTGGTTCTTTGAGTATGTATGTGTGAGGTTTTTGTACATATAAATGTCTTTGTGTGTGTGCATACACACACATATGTTTTCCTATATGCGTTCAGGAACATCAACTGAAATATAGAATTCTAGTATTTATAAATCAGTAATTTATTCTAGAGACTTACATTTTTAGGAATGTTGGTGATTTATCTTCCCATTTCCAGGGGCTGTTGATTTCTTTACGTGACAGTCCAATCCAATGAAAATAAGATACCTTACTTTGAATCAGGTTCTAGATAAGTGGAAAATAGTCTATGAGTAAAAATTGTTTTGTTCCTGAAATGAAGTAATTTTATTATTTGTTGTTGTGATAACAAAGAAGTATATAGAGTAACATCATCTTGATTTTATTCAAGTTATAAAATAATGTAATCTCAGTTATTGATATTATATTAAATAGAGAGAATTTTTAGATGTAAAATAATATTCTTACCTACCTGGAAGGGCCTTTAGCTCTACCCATCCAGTTTGGTTGACACTGCTAGGTCCAGTGGCCCCAGGCCTCTGCTTCCTGGGACTCCTGATTACTGTACCCACCCAGAAGAGGCCCAGATCTTTACCTGCCCAGCTTTCTCAGTCTGCTTTGCAGAGCCCACCAGACTCCAGGGACTGCAGTATTCTCTCCCTGGGGTCTACTGATTACCCAACTGCCTGAAAGAGGTCCTGAGATGCACCCATCCAGTATCACTGCACTTACCAGTCTCTAATAACCTGAGGCCTTCACTCCCCTGGACCCAGGATCTCCGAGCCCACCTTCAGTGGCTCAAAATAAGTATTGGCCCACCAGGCATCAGAGCTAGGACCAGTGCTCGCTAAGCCTTTGGACTTGTGGTTCATCATCCCCTTCCTGCTCAGGTAACACCAGGAGTAAATGTCTGCTAGACCTCAGAACCTTAGGAAACTCACAGTACTTCAACATAAACCCAGATGTATAAATCTTTAAGTACATAACTGGGCAAGCTGAGTCTATTCTTAGACTGCCTCTGGGCTGCATATGAAGCCACCAGTGCTTTAGAGGTACAAGGCCTTTAAGTACCATCTAAAAAGACATCAGTGACCCCCCAAAAGATGGCATCCTAGAGAACAGAAGTCCCATCCCAACTGAAATCAAGGGGCTGGCACCTCTATAGCATCATATGATAGAAGTCTAAAGTAAAAGAAAAAGAAACCCTTAGTGCTGAATTAAAAGCAGAAACGACAACCATTCCAAAATCTAAGTCATTCCAAAAAACTTGAATAACCTAAAAAGAGGAATATACTAGGAGCTCTCCATAGAAGAACTCCATTAACATGGGTTGGGAGAACCTAACAAATATAGAGTTGAAAAGTTTAGTTATTTAAAAGCTGAATGAGATTCAGGAAACTCACACAACTACCCAGAGGTATTGAAAGACCTCAGAAAAGATGTGATAATTAAAGAGTTTACTTCATGGAGGTTGAGGCCATAAAGAAAGTCATAACTAAAATGTTAGAAATGAAAGATATAGTCAAGGTATTGCAGATAAACACTAAAAGCACCATAAAGAGATTCAATCATGCAGAAATGAGTGGCAGATATTGAAGACAAGTTACCAGAGGTGACCCTCATGGGAAAAAAAAGGAAACAAGATTAAGGAAAAATGAAGAACCCCTGTGAGATATATCAGACACTATATGAAGAACAAACATAAAGACAATAGGTGTCCAGAAGGTGAGGAAAAGAAGAAGGGAGCAGGAGCACAAAACCTATTTAAAGAAGTAATGGCAGAGAATATCCCAAATCTGTTACAAAAAAAAATAACTCTGGATGTTCAAGAAGCAAAGAAAACCCCAATATTTCTAAATGCAAATAGATCTAACCCAGACACATCATATTACAACTAGCAAAGGCAATGACAAAAACTATTCAAGGTTTCTAGAGAAAAGAAAAACAATTCACTAAGGCACATGCATCGGGCTATCATCAGATTTCTCAACAGAAACATTACAGACTGGAGAAAGTGGAATGATGCATTCAAAATGTTAAAAGACAAATACTATCAGTCAAGAATATTCTACTCTTCAAAATTATCATTTAAATATGAGAGAAATGAAGGTCTTCAAAGACGAACAAAAATTAATGGATTTTTCTTTCACCAAGCCTACTATTCAAGAAACTTTGAAAGGGGTCCTACAGCAGGGAAAATGAAAACAAAGTCCCACCTAGCCTCAGGAATGGTGATAAACAAGAAAGCAAAAGAAGAAGCAAAGATGAGATCAACAGGAGAGAATACAAAAATACTAGAGGGAGGAAGAAAAACTGGTAATCTATAAAAATACATAAATATAGCATAAACTCACAAAAGTCTATCACACAGCTAAAGAAGACACATGGGATAGACACAAAACTCAGTTCTAAAGAGATACGTAGTTAGGAAGTAGACAAAACATAACAATAGACACTATAAACCATGCAATGGGCGGGGGAGAAAGACAGGAAATGAAGCAAGAGGCAGAGAATACTCAAATGACAGTAATAAAGCCCTAAATTTCCATCATCACCCTAAATGTGATTGGAATGAACTCATCAATCAAAAGACACAGAGTTACTATAGATCAAGAAACAGGATCTATCAGTATTATGCCTAGAAGAATCACATATTAGATACAAAGACAAGCATAGGTTGAAAGTTAAGGGCTATGGAAAAATGTGTCAAACCAACAGTAATGAAAGGAAATCAGGAATTACAGTACGAATATCAAACAAAACAATTTTCCAACTAAAAATGTATCATGAGGCAAGGATGGACAGTACATTATAGTCAAAGGAGTAATTCATCAAGATGATATAACTATTATTGACATGTATGCACCCAATTCAGGACCAGATAAATACGTAAAACAAATACCGGCAGAATTAAAGGCAGCTGTTGACAGTAACACATTAATAGTAGGGACTTCAACACTCTGCTTAAACCAATAGATATCATTCTGTCAGAAAACTGACAAAGAAATAAGGGCCTTAACTGAAACAATAGATCACATGGACCCACAGACATATACAGGGTGTTCTCTCCTAACATAAAGGTATTTTGATTTTTTCTCAAGTGTACATGAAATATTCTGAAGGACAGACCATATACTAGTACACATAATAAGTCTCAGAAAATTTACCAAGATTGAAATAATAGAAAGCATTTTCTCTGACCACAAAGGAGTGATTCAGAAATGAACTAAAAGAACATCGAAGAAATTAAAGATGAAATTAAGACTTATCTGTAAACAAATGAAAATTCAGAGGTGAATTTCCAGAGCATATGGGATGTGGCAAAGATATCCTAAGAGTCAAGTATTTATCCACACAAGTGCACTTCAGAAACCAAGAGAGAACCTAAATTAAATCCTAACTTCACACTTGAGGGAACTTGAAAGGAAAGAGCAATTAATACCATAAATCAACAGAAAGAAGGAAATAATAAAAATTAGAGCAGACATTAAGGAATAGGGAAAAACAAAAAATACCGTCCACTATCAATGAATCCAAGATCTGGTTCTTTGAAAATATAAACAAAACTGATACACCTCTAGCTGGACTCATTAAGAACAAGAGAGTTAAAGCCTTAATAATAAAAATCAGAAATGAAAGAGGTGATTCCAAGTGATATCATACAAATACAAAGTATCGTGAGACTATTATGAACACATAAGTTAACAAATTCATCAATCATGAAGAAATGGACAGATTTCTAGGATCCAACAACTTCCCAAAACTAAACAAGGGCACAGACAACTTAAACACAACAATCACAAGCACAGAAAGTCCAGATCCAGAAGGCTTCACTAGGTAATTCTAGCAAACATTCAGAAAAGAGCTAATCCCTATCCTCCTTAAATTGCTCCCCAGTTTTGAAGAGGGAAAATTCCCAAATATAATTTATGAGGCTAATAGTACCCTGATTCCAAAAATAGACAATGACATCAATAAAAAAGAAAACTACACACCAATATTTCTGATGAATATTGATGAAAAAATCCTCAACAAAATCCTGGCATATAGAATACAGCACCACATCAAAGAAGTTTTCATACCATGATCAAGGGTATTCCAGGGAGACAAGGATTGTTTCCACTTACTCCGATCAATAAAGGTATTACACCACGTCAACAAAATGAAAGTGAAAAACCATATGATCACCTCCATAGGTAAAGAAGTCACATTTGACAGAATTCAACATTCATTAATGATTTTAAAAAAACCCTTGCCAAGGTAACAATAGAAGACACATACTTGAACATAATGAAAGCAATATATGACAAATGCACAGCCAACATCACAATCACTGGTGAAAGATTGAGAGCCTTACCCCTAAGACTGGAACAAGGCATTGTGGCGCATTATCGCTAGAACTATTCAACATAGTTCTAGATGTCTTGTCCAGAATGGTAAGACAAGAAAAGTACATTAGACGAATCCAAGTTGGAAAAGAAGAAATAAAACTACCATTATTTTCAGATGATAAATTATACCTAGAAAACCCTAAGGACTCCATGAAAAAAACTACTTGGAAGCAATAAATGAATACAGCAAAATAGTAGGATATAAAATCAACACACAAAAATCAGTAGCATTCCTATATAAAAACAAGGAAGTAGAGGACAAAGAAATTAAGAAAGAAATTCCATTCACCATAGTACAAAAAATAGATGAATACTGGGGCTAAATTTAACAAAGGAGATGAAAGACCTTTATACTGAAAACTACAGGACCTTAACAAAAGATATAGAAAGGAGACACAAAGAGATGGAAAAATATACCATATTTATGGATTGGAAGAGTTAACATAGTAAAAATGTCTAGTCTACCCACAGCAATGTATAGTTTAATGCATTTCCCATTAAAATTCCAGGGACATTCTTTAAAGAAATGGAACAAACAATACTGAAGTTTGTGTAGAATCACTAAGTGTCTCAAATAGTCAAAGCTATCTGAAGAGAAATAAAGAACAATTGGGAATCATGCTCCCTGACTTCAAAGTATATTGCAGTGCAATTGTCATTACAAAAGTTTGGTACTGGAACAAGAACAGACACACTACTCAGTACAATCATATTCAGAAATAAAGCCACACTTACATGGATAGTTAATCTGTGACAAAGGTATGAATGCCATTCAATGGAATAATGAAGGTCTATTTCACAAATGGTACTGAGAAAGCTAGATAGCTATCTGCAAACATAAAGGGGGTGGGGGAAACTAGATTTCTCATTATCACCACACACAAATGTTAAATCAAGCTAGAACAAAGACCTGGACAAAAGAATGGAAATCATCAAATATTAGAAGGCAATGTAGGAAAAACACTCCACAAACTCAACCTCAAATAGCTCTTTGGGGAAGGAATAGCAATGGCAAAAGAGTCAAAAGTAAAAGCAAACAATTGAGACTACATCAACTTGAAGAGTGTCTGCAGAGCAAAGGAAGCCACCCCTATAACAAAAGACAACCTATGGATCACAACTTAGATCAGAAAGAGATTAATCTCCAAAGTACCTTAACATTAAAAAAACCCAAATAACCTAGTCTAAAATGTGCAAAAGAACTAGACACCTATCTAAAGGGGACACATAGATGGTCTACAGACACATGAAAAATGTCCTACATCATTCATCATGAGAGAAATGCAATTAAGAACTACAATGAGATATCTCACACCAGTAGAATGGACTGCATAAAAACAACAGTTGGAAACAGCAAGTGTCGGAGGGGCTGTGGAGGAAAAGGAATTCTTCTACACTGTTGGTGGGAATGCAAATTGGTGCAAACATTTTGGAAAACAGTACGGAAATTTCTGAAACAAATAAAGATGTATCTCTACCTGCACTCTGTTCATAGCAGCACAGTTCACAAGACATGGAAACAATCTAAGGCCCAGGAGAGATAATTGGATAAAGAGACTGTGGAATATATACTCAGTGGAATTCTATGCAGCTACTTAGAAAATGAAATTGTGCCTTTTGCAACAATCTGGATTTAATTGGAAGGGATCACGTTAAGTGAAATAAGTCAGAAAGAAAAAGTAATACAGGATGATTTCACTAATATGTGTAATAGAATGAAATGAAACAAATAGATAAATCTTATGATAAAACTCTCGGGACACAAAATGATGACTGCCACAAGGAAAGGGAAGGGAAGAGGGGAAAGTGGTAGTAAGGAACACTAGAATTCTGGTTCAAGGTGTGGTGTGAAATATAGATTGAGATACAATTAAAAAAATGAATGTACCTTTGTGAACAAAAACAATAGCATCAGTAAGTACAAAAATAGTCTTTTAGTTTAGCTATATTTATTTAGATTTAGGACTGAAATATTTTAGTTTTCTTTCAAAGCATATATTGCTCAATGCATTCTGAGAATGAATGCATACTTTTGGTCTAAGTGTGATAATTATACAATTTCTATATATGTTGTTTTAGCTTTTTGTTTCATAAGTTCTATTTCTGATGAAATGGACATCTTAGATAGGCAGCCTATTCCCTAGCAGATGAGCTGTTTATGTAACTGATTGGATTATTACTAGATAAGTATAAAAGTAAATTGCATTAAAGTAGTTTGTTTTACTTACTGGCTTTTTAAAATAATCTCTACCTTTTCAAGTGAGCAAACTGATTCTCTATTGATTCAGTTACACAAAATAGTGTATGAAAGGAATTGAAATTGAGACTTTCTGATTGTAAATTCTCTTTTTCTCCATTCGGTTTTATTTTTTAACTTTACTTTTTAGGTTGTCTTTTTTTTTTTTTGAGATCTCCTCCCCTGTGAAGATTATGAAAGCTTATTCCCACTATCCAGAAAAAAAAGTATATTCCTCTAGACAAAAATTTTGGTCTTCAGATTCAGAGGTTTCATGGAGAACTTTATATCTCCGTGAAGATACTTTGTAGGAAGGACTTGAGTTTCAAGACTCTGAAACTTATTCCTGGACTTCTATAGCCATGTGTGTCCAGTTAAGGTTTTTATGTCACAAGATGTATTACCAGTGGGTTAATCAATAATAGGATTATGCATACAGTATCTTTTACAATGTTCTTCTGAAAATCTATGTTAATACAAAACACGAAGGCAAACAAATTATGGTAGAGACACTCACAAGAAAGTCATGAGTTCCATGAGCTAACACCTCTCACTTCTTTTCTATTGTATTCATAATTATTCTGGGTCATATAAACAGTTATATAAATATTCCTGAAAATAATCCAGATAAAATCCTATTGTTCTTACCTAAGAAGATTATAAAAGATTTTCTCAGTAAAGTAAAATTATTTATTCGTGTTGAACCAAGCATTTAAAATTCGCTCCTTACCTAGCTGCTTGTATATACAGTGTGTGTGTGTGCATGCATATGTATGTATATATATTTATATATACTATTACTTTTTCATATAATATTTTTACGTTATCTATTAAAATAGCATATTTTCTTTTTTTTAAATCAAACAAAACCAGTTGTGATTTATATTGGAATAAAAAGAATGTCAATTCAGACTTGATATCTATCTTCTTTCAGATTCAAATGTTGCTTTGTATTCACATTCATATTTTTATAGGTCTTTCTGAATAGCTTTCATATTTATTAGTAGCCAAATATATTTGGCTAATTGGCTAATTGGGCTAATATAAAGAACTGAGTGATCTTTAATGTCTGTCTGTCTTTGAGAAGATATTAAAATGTTTCCACTAATCTGGAATGTAGAATGTTTAAAATTTTATAAGAATAGGCAAATTATTTGATAGTCAAAGTAAGACATAATGATAAAGATTATAGTTTGGTGTTCTTTGGAACACCAAAGAATTGTACTAGTATCTCCGTGGTAATGTTTTATTTTCTTATATTTGGTAGAAGTCTAATAATATTTCTCAGAGAGTGAGAGGCTAAATATCTATCTCAAAATGAAATATATAATGGTCCTTGAAAAAATATGACATATATTAAGGATAATTTTTTCCTAATTACTTCATGTTTCATTTTATGTTTGTTAACCTGTGGAAATTCTAATTGTGGATGAACTACTAATTGGAGGTTTAAGTAAAGTTCGAATTTCATTTCTACCTGTATTACTGATTTTGTCCTGAGTACTGCCTGGATCTGAGTCAAGTAGCAACTGTAACTTGTGTTATGAAACAGTAAAATATTGCGATTGCTTTTAGCCAATAACTAGCTGATAGACAAATGGTGTGACATAGAAGACAGAAAATATATATTACCAGTTCTTTTTCATTTTCTATCTTAAGAAGTGTGGCGCCCATATCTCTGCAGAGTTTTTTACTCTCTTCAAAGTTCTTCCAGTCATTTGAAAAGTAATAACATTTCTCTTCACGACAAGACCATTTAGTTGTACATATGCTGATGTCATGTCCTTGGAAAAAAAAGATATTTTCAGAAAACTACCCAGCATTTAGCTGAGAAATGCTCTGTGTTTGAAAGATAGAGAACTTTTTCTCAGTCTTTTAAAGTATTTATTTTATGCAACTGATGGGCTTCATATATATGCCTTTTGAAAAGAACCTTTTGGGAAGAGAGATACTCTACTCATATCCCTCCATATCTACTCACAATAATATTAAATATTTTGAACAGACTGATTTTCCTCAAAATCTTTATTGAAAATTCTTCAAAGGGAAAGTAACTTTTCTGTATTTTCCTTTATGTATTTATTTGAAATTTGATTTTATTTCAGGAATGTTTATTTATAAGTCTGTTGTCTGAACAAAGTAAAATCTACATATATGTATCAGATCTCACTTCATACATGACATATATATCCATATTAAAGGGTATAGTTATGATTACATGAAAAGATATAAAAATATCTAGGGTTTTTTTAATATCATTTTGAGAAATGATGGTATTAATGAGTTTAAAATCATGTATGTAGAAAAATCTAACTTTTGGGAAACACTGATGTTTTTCAGTGAAATAAGAGGAAAAGTTGGACTCCACATTTAGTCTATAAGAAATTACAACCTGAGTGGTATATTAGGAAACTGAGGGAAAAGCACATTGATCTCTGTCTCAATCCATGTCTACATACCTGGGTTAAATGGTTCCTCACTGAACGCCTTGTTTTTAAATGTGGAATTGTCTTCTTGTGTTTTATTGTCCAATGGAGACTTCGCCAGTTGGCTTTTGTGCTGACCCTGGAAAACTACTGTATATCATTAGTTTGCAGAAAACATTACATAATAATGAATACAATTTACAATTTTAATTTTAATATTTCAGTTAATGTTTAGGAGTATGGACAGTTGTTATTCCTGAACTTTCAGACAGTTCTTTTCTGCATGTGATTTCCACACTCTTCAGCTCATTTATTGCAGCTACATGAATTAACGACAAATCATGTTACTAGACCTTCATGATGCTGAAATGTAAATTCAAAGAACTGTCCTCAGTGAACCTACTCTTTGTAATGAGAATAGTATGCAATTAGAATAATGTATAATGGTGATTACAATGGTACTCGAGTGGCTATTTAAACTCAGTAGACTATTGACTACCTAAATGTAGGTCTGTAGGTTCTAGAATAATGTCACAGATTGGCAAGACTTCACATACTAGTGTTGATCTTAAATTTTCTTTTCAATGGATGACAAATAAGTTGGGGAATGAAAGTCAATAAAATTCTAGATTGCTTCCATTGGTTTTCCAAAGCTGAATGATTTGAAGAGCTTGACTATTAAGCTGGGTCGTACTTAGTACATCTAGACGATAGGCTGTGTATACGGGATTTTAGGTAGACAAAATTGTAAAGGAACACAGAGACATGTTACAAAAAAATCTTATATGGGGTATACCCTTGTGGTTCATGGGGCCTGGGGTGGCTAAGTTGTAGGTCTTATAAAACTAAGAACCCAGGTAGAGGTTAGGAAGGGAAGTGAGATGGTGGTGTGAGAAAGAACCTCAAAGGAATCGTGAATTCTTATATGAATACTAAAGTATTTGTTTTTCATCATAATGCCCACAGTCTCAACATTTTTATTTGCACCTGAAATATTTGAGTAATATATTTAATGTTGGTTCAGCGATTTTAATCACATAAATTTGTCTTCTCAGTTTTAGAACTTATTGAACTTATTTTTTAACATGGGGTTAGTTTAGTTTTTGAAAGTTATTCAGTAGTAAAGCAAAATGATTAGATTATAAAACATCGATTGATTACTACACAAAGAATCAATGGAAGTACAAAGATACTGCAGTAATTAAGAATAAAAATTTTCTTTAAAATAATAAACAATAATATAGAGACATAATTTATTTCCATAATTCTTTTTTCTAGGCTTCCATCTTAAAACTATAACACAATTGCTGTTAACTAATACTTGCTATTAACAATAACATCAAACAAATAAAAAAAAAACTGTCTTTTAAAAACCAGCATAATATCTTATTTTTTTATTTCTCTTCATTTAAGTCACCACAGTACCCCATAATTTGGATTAATAATGTTAAAATAATTTTATTGGGGTTAATTTGATTTACAAAATAATATAAGTTTAGATATTCCTAGTCACTGTTCAAAAATATACACAACACACCATTAGCTCTCCACCTAATTTAAAATTTGATATATTTTTCTACTTTATTTTCCACAAATAATCCAACATAATATCCAGTCTGCATACTTATTTCCGTATAAATAGTTGCATTACTTCCCATTTACAGTTCTTCCTAAAGTTAGCCCTTTAGGGTAGTCTCTCACTTTTCAAAATATTAAAAGGTAATTTTCTGTTAGAGCCTTTGACTGTGTTGATAACGACTGCTTATATCTTTAAATTGCTATCACATTTGTAAGAATTTGTATTTTAAGATAGCAGTTGATGGCTTTATGTATTACTTTTAAGAAAAAATACAGGTTCAATCATTTGTGAAATAAAATCCCTCTTTTGAGATGTAAACTGTGATTAAGCACTGCTTATTAAACAGTAGATATTTATGTACCATGTGATAATTTTTGCTATATTTGATTTCAATGCATATACTCAGTTATGTAGTATTTTTGTCAGTTTTTTCACCTTAAATAAATTTTAAAAAATTATATAATCACCAGATGGAGCTCTACAATTCTTGCCATATCAATTACAAGTGACCTGAATTATTAAAGTAAATTAATCTATTTTTTTCCAAAACTCTTCTACTTATGGGTGAATGTACCACATATTTTATGAAAGAATTGTACTGTTATTTATTTATTAAATAACACTGGCAAACAATTATATAAAAAGAAAACATGGCATAAAGTTTATGTTCTTAGAACCTGATGTGACAAAAGTGCAAAAAAGGTAATTCTATGTATGCATTAATAAAGAATACTATGCTAGAATTTTAATATTTTTTGAAGCACTCTGGTTATCTAACTGAATTATCCTAAGGTTGTTCCTCACCTTCCTCTCTCTTTGATCCAGATGAATGTTACAAACACTGTAGAAATGAGTGTCTCAGAGATGCTGTAGCACTGTTCTACTTTAATATGATCAAAGAAGGATTGGAGATAAAAGTATATTACAATACACTATTAGATAAATATCCACTATATGTAATATTTCACAAAAGTGTTGTGATTAGGGGACATAGCAGCTTTAACTTCTAAAAGCCATTTTAAACAGAGAAAAGGGTCTCTTCTACAATGGCATCTGCTCAGCAAAATAACAGTAACTGATGAAAACAACTGTTATTTTAAAAAACTAAATGCAAAGTCTATGGATTTTGTTTTAGTGCATATGTTAAATAAAGAAACAAGATTTCAATAAATCTATGAAATCTTGGTAAGAACAGTGTGTCTGTGGCACTTGAGCCAAGACCTCTTCCCTCTCCTCACCTAAGTCAGCATCACGGTGGCACAATAAACAGGCATGAATAGGCGAAGAATAGGCTTCTTGAGTCGCCATCTCCTAGTCAAAGGCTATGATATCTCTCTAACAGTATTTCTTTTCCCTCCCTCCACATTGCCCAGGCTGAATTCCAGGTAGTTGTGACTATAAGGCTGAGCTCTCTCAATTCATATTTATAGAGTCGAGGTACGTCGCCAGCCGAGGTAACCAAAATGTTGACATATTGATTATTCTCCTGTCAGTTCACTAGTGAGGAGAAGGTTCCTACCCAGGGAAGGTAAGCTAAGAGGACTGGATTTTGCTATCTTCTCTGCCTAGGGCCCCCGTCATATAGTAAGGGTGTTATTCTGAGAAGTTACTCATTGGCCCTGCAGAGAAGTGTCAAAGAGATTTTGTCCAGTGAAAAACGACTGTCATAAAGGTAGAGTTTCCAAAGGAGCAGACTTTAGTTAAACAATGGGGAGTGAGGGGCAGGGAGTAAGCAGTTAAGAGGTTTGTAGCGCTGTGAAAACAGTGATCTTTAACACAGGTCATGTTAACAGAGATGTCTAAGGAAAGACACAACTAAGAAACATTTGGGGGGTGTCTGAAAAGTCAGATAAGTATATAAACTGTCCTGGAAACATAGGACCCAATTAAATTTAATCATATGTGGCTCAGTTAATTCCCCAAAGCATTGTCAAACAATAGAGCAATCAGTCAGCATTAGTGGAGTTTATGGGCTTAAGAGAGATCGGTGTTGAAGATATCCAAAGAAAAGCCT
>RJWH01009735.1:0-20761 GCA_004363575.1 Solenodon paradoxus
GTCATTGTAAATTAAATGCATGGCATTAATAATTTGTTACTTCTCATCTTTGGTATTTGCTCTGATATTTAGATGCAGAATTTATGATTACAAGGATATCTATATTTATTTCATGTATCTGTATTAAAAATGCATTTTCCTTCCAGGTAACTGGTAATAGTTGGAATGACCTATCTATCTTTAAAAAAATAATTTTTGACTCTCAAGCAAAGGTGTCTGTTATCAAAGCATTGTCTGGCTGGAATTCACACTCCTGTGTGAATCATCTTTTAATAAGAAGGATTGTCAATTGTTAAGAGGGAAAGAAAGAAATGATGGATTTGAAGTCACATTACAATGTGTCTTACTCAGTGTTATGTTTATAAAACAAAGTGTTTATGAAATGTTTCTTAATAGGAGATGTTAGGTTTAAGGCAATAGAAGGAGTCTCTGGAAGTTTTCAAGTAGAGATAACAATATCATCCAATTAAGTAACATATGCTCTCCCCTGGAATAAACATAGATTCTGCCTGCCAGTTAATAAATCCCCTGAGTCATGGACACTTAGTACCCAATATTCAATGAGTAGACATACATCATCAAAACACATTAATAATAAAAAATGGTATGACTTAATTTACTACATCATACTTCTAGTCATGATTCTAAAGTCACGTTAAATCAACTGATATATTCAATCAAATATTTTCTGTGTATATTTCACTTAGAACATTTTAGCCACAGTCTTTGCTTTCCTATATTGACAAATACCATGGAACTGAGCTGAAAAAAGAATAGGAATCTAATAATGATCGTAAATCCCATGACCACCTGTAAACAAACTTGTATAATAAATAAACTTTAACAGAAAATGTCATTAAAATTGTGATTTTAAAAAGGAATAATGGATATTGAGGTAAAATTTTTCAGAATGTTTTTTACAATAAAAATATAAGAAGAGTATTTGAGTAATGCACTTTATTCCCTAAAAGTAGTACAAGTCATCAGTATTTGAAGCAAATACGAATCTCCAAATAATTTCTGATCAAGACTAAGAAAGAAGAAAAAATTGTTGGATAGCAGAAAGTATAATAAAGGAAGTCTTGTAAATCACACCCACCACCAGAGGTCTAATCCCTTCATCACCACCTAGTTTTCTTCTTTCCTGCCTCCAACCCCTCCTTGTAACCACAGTTTTGTGTCCTGAAGGCACAGCACCTCTTGTGGGGGAATGCTTTTTATAAAAGTACCATGCCTTTTTAATTATTATTGCTCTGTAGCAGAGTTTGAAGTCAGTGAGCATTGTTTGCTGTTCCAGATAAATTTCATGATTTTGTGTTCTATGTCTTTGAAGAATGTCTTTGGAATTTTGATGGAGATATCATTGAATCTATATATTGCCTTGGACGGTATTGCCATTTTGATTATGTTAATTCTTCCAATCCATAACCATAGAATATCTTTCCATTTCTTTATGTCATCTTCTATTTCTTTGAGCAATGTCCTATAGTTCTCAACATATAGGCTCTTCACCTCTTTGGTTAGGTTTATTCCAAGGTATTCATTGGCGGGGATGGTAATTGTAAATGGTATTGTTTTCTTGAGTTTCCTTTCTCTATTTTCATTGTAGTCATAAAGAAATACAACGTATTTTTAATTTTAATTTTATAGCCTACCACTTTACTATATTTATTTATTATCTATAGTATCTTTTAACTTGATTCTTTGGGATTCTCTATGTATATTATCATGTCATCTGTGAAAAGTGATAATTTCACTTTTTTCCCATTTGGATACCTGTTATTTTTTTTCTTGTCTAATTGCATTGGTCAGGATCTTTATATTGAATGGTAATGGTGAGAATCAACAACCTCATCTTGTCCCTGACTTTAGAGGAAATGTTTTCAGTTTTTCTCTGAGTATAATGTTGGCTGTGAGCTTGTCATATATAGGATTATATATGTTCCTTCTGTATCTATTTTGGAGGGTTTTTAACATTAAAGGGTGTTGAATCTTTTCAAATGTTTTTTCTGCATCTATTGAGATTATCAAGTGTTTTTTATTGATATAGTGTACCACATATATTCATTTGCATATGTTGAAACAATCCTGTATGTCTGGAATAAATCCCTCTTGATCATAATGTATGATTGTTTTTATATATTGTTGAATTTGAGTTACTACTATTTTGTTGAGAATTTTTGCGTCAGTATTCATTAAGGATATCGGTCTATAGTTTTCTTTTTCGGCGCTGTCTTTAATGAATATGGAATCAGCATAATATTGGTATCACAAAAAAGTTTGGAAGTTTTCCATCTTTTGTTTTTTGGAACAGTTTAAGGATTGGAATTAATTATTTTTCAAATGTTTTGTAGAATTCACTAGTGAAACCGTATGTTCCAGGGTTTTTTTCTTTGGGAAGGTTTTTGATGACTGTTTCAATTTCCCTGTTTGTGATTGATTTGTTCATGGTTTCTAGTTCTTCTCTGTTTAGTTTTGGGATACTGTACGTTTCCAGAAATGTGTCTATTTCTTCTAGGTTTCTGTTTGTTGCCATATAGTTGTTCATAGTATTCTTTTATAGTCCTCTGTATTTCTGTTGTATCTGTTGTGATTTTTCCTTTTATTTCTGATTCTATTTTCTTGCGTTTTCTCTTTCCTCTTTTTTTGTGAGATTGGTTATTGACCTATATTGCTTATTCTTTCCAAAAACCAAATTTTGGATTCAGTGAATTTTTTGAATAGCCTTTCCGATGTTTATTTCATTGATTTCTGCTCTAATCTTTATTACTTCCTTCCTTCTGTTGGATTAAGGTTTCTGTTTTTCTGCATTTTCTAGTTCCTTTACTTGATTGCTTACGTTTTTTATCTGTGATTCTTATGAGACTTGTAGCACTACAAATTTCCCTCTTATTATTGCTTTTGCTGAATCCCATAGATATTGAATGTTGTGTCTTCATTTTCATTTGATTCCAGATATTTTTAATTTCTTCTTTAATTTCCTCTTTTACCCATTTTCGTTCAACAATCATCTTTAATTTCCACTTGTATGTGGTTTTCCTTCCTCCTTTTGGTTGATCTCTAGTTTGAAGTCATTGTGATCTGAAAAATTACTAGATAGAATTTAAATCTTTTAAAATTTACTGAGACCAACATATGGTCTATCCTTGGCAATGTTCCATGTGCACTTGAGAAGAATGTGCAGACTATAGTTTGGGGGTGAATTACTCTATATATGTTTATTAGGTCCAGCTCTTCTATTTTGTCATTTAAAGATGTTTCTTTTTTGATTTTCTGTCTGAATGAACTGTCTTTTACTGAACAAAGTGTTGAAATCCCCTAAAAATATTGAGTTGCTGTCAATATCTTATTTAGATCTGTTAATATTTGCTTGATGTATTTGGGTTTCTTGGGTACATAAGTGTTATTAAATGTTAAGTTTTTTGTTGTATTGATCACTTTATCATTCTATAATATCCATATTTATCTTTTCAAATTAACTTTGGCTGAAAAACTTGTTTATCTGATATGAGTATAGCCATTCCTGTTCTTTTAGATTCAGCATTAGCATGGAGTGCTGTTGTACATCCACCCACAATAAGCCTTTGCTCGTATCTCAACCTATTATGAGTTTCTTAGAGACAGCATAGTTGGGTTATGCTTCTTAATCCATTTAGAAACTCTGTGCCTTTTGATTGGCAAGCTCAATCTATTTATATTTACAGTCATTATTGACATATGAAAACTTGCTACTGCCATTTTGATTTTTGTTTTCTGGTTATGTTGAGCTACTCGTTGCTTTGTTATAATTTTATAAAGTTTTTCCTCTTTGGTTTAACTGCAGGATCTCTTTTAGCATTTATAGTAGAGGAGGTCTCATGGTTGCAAATGCTCTTAGCTTTCCTTTGTTGGGGAAAACCTTATTATTTCCCTCAAATTTGAAAGGGATTTTTGCAGGATGCATTATTCTCGGCTGGCATATTTGTCCTGAAGCATTTTGGAGATATCATTCTATTGTCTTCTAGCCAGAAGATTTTCTGCTGAGAAGTCTGAGATTAGTCTGCAGTGACTTTATATGTTATATGCCTTTTTCCCCATCTACCCTTAGAATCTTTGTCTTGGATATTTTATTGTTTCTCAGTTATATGTTTTGATGTAGTTTATTTAGAATTTATATAATTGGTTTTTCTGTTTGTTTCATTGGTCTATATATTCATTACTTGTTCAAGATTTGGGAAGTTTTCAGACTTAATTGTCTTGAATATGTTATCTGTTCCTCTCTTTTTCTCTTTGCCTTCTAGGACACCCAATATTTTATTGTTGCCTTTCCTGATGGTGTCAGATAGTTCTCTGAATATTTCTTCATTTTTTCATGTTATTTCTCTTCTTCTTACATCCTTCTGCATTGCTCTCCTCTATATCACTAAAATTTCTTCCATTTGGGTTATTATGGTTCAATAGCTTTCTACAATTTTCTTAGTTTCATGAATTTTGTCCTTTAAATCCTGCATTCCTGTTAGTTTTTCCTGTAGAACATCAATCTCCACCTGGTGGTGCTTAATTATTTGTTTAAGCTCTTTGTTTTGTTTATCTGGATTTTATTTTAATTCTCTGAATTCTTTTATGATTGCTGACTTGAATTCTTTTTCTGTTAGAAAAAAACAATCTTCTCTATCTTCAAAGTGAATTTCTGATGAGCCGTCATTTTGTTCTGATTCCATTTCCTGAGGTTTCAGGGCATGTTATAACTTTTTTCCCCATGATCTGGAATAATTTTGTTGAACTGCTAATTTATTTTAATTTATAATAAGGAGAGCACTATTTTTGTTTTATTTTTCATTTTTGACACTTGCAGTCTTCCATAGTGTGCCTTACTGTGTCACGGAGTTGTAATGGTTGCTGGGTGGGTTGGGCACAGAATTGAGGATGTAGTTGTCATTCATGAGTGTGAAGTTATGCTTCCTGATTGGGGAAAGGTTAGTTTGTTTTGTTTTAGAACTCTGCTGGCTGGGACTGTGTAACTTGAGTCTGTCTTCTGTGCATATGCTCCTTGTATTCACCAAAACATCAGGGTCAAGTCCTTTCCACAGGCTGTTCTTCCAGGGTCTTTTCCACTATATTCTAATTCCCAGAGGGCCCAAGTTTTCAAGTGTATAGTGTAGGCTGCACTACACCTGTATATTCTTGTTCTTTCTATCTCTAATTTTCTCCTTTTGAGCCTTTTCTAGCCAAGAGTTGCCAGCAGCATTCACCAAGATCCTTTCTTGCATATTTTACTCAGGTTTGTGGCTCCCTGCTTTGCCTGATTTTGCACTACTAGAAGTTAGGGAGCCTGCCTGTGATCTAGGAAGCCTGCCTGTGATCTTTCTGCAGGAGAAGGTGAGGTAGCAATGTGATCTCTGCTGCTCCTAATCCCTGGTGTGTGAAAACAAAGGCTGCATAATTTTATTGTTGCTGGGTTCCTATTTCTACAGTTCCATTTTTTCAGCCAAGAGTCGCCCATAGCGTTCTCCGCAGCCCCTCCCCTGCACAGTTTTACTCAAACTTGTGACTCCTTGATCTGAGTTTGTGCCAGTAGAAATCAGTGGGGCTGTCCCTGCAGTCTGCGCCAGGAGAAGAGGAACTCAGCAGCAGGATCCTTCTATCTCAATCCCCTGTTGGGTTCTGGAAGTCATCATGACTGTTTTTCACTCTTTAGAATGTCCACTCGGTGTGCATGACTCCAACTGTGGTCTCATAGGGGAAGGCAGATCACATCTGCACTTTGAAACTCTCCTTTCTGGGGGATCCCCTTTGGTGACATATTCTTCATTGAATCCCCACACCTCTTACCAACCTGTAGAGCTGGCTGTTAGTCTTCTTCTGTTCTTCAAGTTGTTTTGGCCAATGCTGAAGCAAAAAAATCTTTTTCTGTGTTTGCTCTGAAAACCTTTTTTTTTTACTATGTGATGTATAGACATACCCCATTCCCATTCCCCATAGACTCCATATTTGAATCCCTGTTATCAATGTATTTCTAGGATGATGTTTATAGTAATAAATGCAAATCATAAAAAATATGAAAATATATCAGGTTCTTGGCAATGTAAGTCAGTAGCAACATTTTTCTCTTGGAACTATAATTTTGTAACAGTTATAACAGGGGATTCTCAACAATGTGAGTTCTCTAAGGACAAGACTATCAACTAATTACTGTACCCACAACAGCAAATAATTAGACTGTTCTAAAATGCAAAATTAGCAGACCAGCAACCATGGTATTTTCAGTGAATTACAATCAATTTCAACCCTTATCTACTTTCTGTCATGATTCAAAATTTACCCACCCAAAGAAGTCAGTAGAAACAGAATAGGATAAATATATATATATATATATATATATATACATACACATATATATGGGGACAAAATAAAGGGAAATTTTGAATGACAATTGACTCTATACTCTACCTTTAATTTTTCTACTTTGATCTAATGTAAAATGATTAACATATTTCAGAAACTTCTTCTAAAATAAGAACCATTATTAATCATTTTTAACCTTGTAGGATCAAAAATTTCCTGTGGAGCAACCCCATGAGAGATAATTTGAGTGAAATAATAAGTGAAGTGAGTTGGGATTCCAAGGCTTAACAATAAACATTAGCGTATTCAGACATACCTTTTTCAATTAGAAAAAGCATATTGATTCTCACTGATTTCATTTAATATGTGAATTATTTAATCATTGAATTTTTGTCTCAAATTTACCTCATGAAGCATAATTTGACTATCCTAGGAATAAAACTATATATCACCAATAATTACTTAACATTTTGTGAAATAAACAATATATAAACTTGAAAGCTTGTGTGGGTTGCATCTATCTTATTTAGTAGATAAAAATGCAATGGGCAAAAACATTCCAGATTCAGATTCACCACCATTGTAAAGAAGGTCCTGCAGCAAAGATCACAAAAATAATTGTGAGAACTTTCTATTTTGGTGCTTATTAAATACTTTATGAAAGGAGTAATACTAGGGTATCTAACAGGTCGGCATCTAATTTTATCTACTGCTTTTTTACAGGTAAAGTAGGAAAACACATATATCACAGTCCAATCAAATGACTTTAGAAGTATATTCCAATTAAATATGTACCTATATATGCTAATGATTATGCAATAGAAAGTAAAAAAAATAACACATCACTCAAAATCTTTCACAAGAAAAATTTAGTAAACTTGTAATATAATTACCCTCCTCATCAGCATAACCTCTGCATCATACACACTGTGTAATACTTACGGAAGGGATTGGAGAGAACTCCTTTCCACTCAGGTGTGACTGATGCCTATAAAACTGAAAATAGAGAAGAGTAGGATTTGTAATCAAAGCTCTGAAATACATTACTGTGAAAGGAAAATAACTTTATAGGTGTCCGAACTGAAACTATATATTGGTGTCCTCCCATGTGATTATCTCAGTTGTCATATTTGTCTTGATATTGAAAGTCTCTAAAGATCCCCTTCTACCCATGATCTCCATGGGTACTCACTAGGTGATTTTGACTCATGCTTAGGATTTGCTTCTACATCCTTGTACTGGCTGGTAAGTGGTGAGGACTGAGGCTGTGTCCTCAGGATTTGTACAAAGTTAAACTCAACCATAAATCTTCCCTTATGCAAATGTGATAATGGATGAAGACTAATATAATATAAAGCCTATCTGCATTGAAATCCTTGATAGTTGGAGGTACTTACTAGTTATTACTCTTCTTGGGCTTCAAATGATCAATGCACATAACTGAAAATTAGCACAATTGGTTCATATTCTTCCAATCACTGTGGATTTTCTAATATTAGCAAATGAAGAAAATAATGAAAGTGTGTACGTTGAGGATGGTCTGGACTACTCTTTTACTATAAGATAATTTTTACACTTTTCTTTTAAGGTCAAAGATTTACCATAAAATTCAGCCTATTTTTAGTTGATTATTACTTTTAGATTTTCACATACATGAATTCATACTGTTATGTAAACAAAAGAGAAGTGTGGCGTATTTTGTAGGAATCTGAACCCATTTCAGCTTCTTCACTTAAAATTGTTTTCTAATAGAAGTTTTGTCTTCAGTTTATAGATTTTTATGTATGTCAATTGCAGTGCAAGTTTAAAATTTTTGCTTTCATTGATGTATGGTAGGTAGTATCTAAGAAAATAATTAGCCCTTATACACGTATTACAGACAGATCCTTTTCAAAAAATAAACCAGAGTCTCTCATGATTGAGGTCATTTTTTCAGATAAGAATATAGTGCCTTCAACATTTGATTGTGAGAACTTCTTTGAGAGTCCCTCAGGTAGCTTTTGGAAGGATGTGCTTCCTGTGGATTTTTTTCAGAGGTAAGCAAAGGTTCTTAGCTGCATGGACCTCTCATGTGTAAGCTCACACATGGAAGTTTCATTAAACCAAAAGACCAGTGATAAACACACAGGTATATGATAGTGTAACATGATTATGTCTGACTATGGAAGTGATATCTCTTCACTTTGGCCATGTTGAGTTTGGTAGAATCAAGTCACTAGTCAATGTCAAAGAGTGATTCTTCACAAAGACATGACTCCAAGAAGGGAAGGTCACTGGAATCATATTAGAATCTTCCAACCAAGAGACTACTCTGTATCAGGATATGGTCTCTAACAAAACTCTTGAGGTATGTCTTTTGTCAACTTAGTATACAATATTTCAACACACTCAGTAAAATCTTACTATAGAACTGAAACACAGGTAAAATTGCCTGTGATATAGTATAGCTGTGGTCCTTATTTTTGCTTATTACATGTGCTCAGAGGAATTCAACATGATTTCTACTCCACCAAAAGGATGCTTCCATTAACATCATGCAAAACTGTAGCCATTTTTTGCCTAAGTTCAATAACTTCATAGTGGCTTCTAATTTATACTATTCAATAATAAATTCACTTACAAGCTTGTTTTTCCTTAAATTAATTTTGTGTTGAGACGATTTGACAAATTTACTTGAGCCCGTCAACCCTATTTATTCTCCATTTTAAAGAAAGTTGTACACGAATGATGGTCATTTGCAAATTACACGGTCCTTCTGACACAGAGGATTCTTGATGAAAGTATTACAAGAAATGACTTTCAACAAAGCATATATCTTCCAAATAGTAGTCAGCAAAGAAACATTGGATGTCAGCCATACTTTAGAACAAATGAATCTAATAATATATCTAGAACTTTGCATATGGAAAAGAATACACATTCTTCTAAGGGACACATAGAGCATTCTCCAGATAGACCATCGGCTAACTCTTAAAAATCCTAAACAAAATAAAAATGTTTAAAATAATTCCAAGTATCTTTTCCTAAATATAATGCTATGAAACTAGATAACACATAGGAACAAAACTGGAAAATCAACATATATGCAAAATTGAATAAAAGTCAACAAATCAGCATATCCTTTTCAGAATGACCAATTGGCCAAAGAAGTAACCAATAGAGAAGTCAAAATATTTGTTAAAACTGAATATTAAATCCAAGTGCAGTGGATGCTACCAATTTAATTCTAAGAGAACTTTTTTATAGCAATAAATTCCTACCATTGATATTAGAAAACCTATTTGGTTCCTTGATAGCAATTCATTAAAAACACACCCACCTTTTATACTACAATTTTATATCATTTATAATTCATGGGGGGTTTTCTGCAAGCTGAATTCCCTGAGGACACGAATGCACATTATTGTTTCCAAAACAGCACACAGATTGCCCAAAGATGTCCTTTTAGCAGACTAGAAACCATTTAATTTCGATACACGGCAAACAACCTAGTTCAATCATTTTCTACTTCCTTAAATGAGTAAAAAAATTACACATCCAAACATGATTATAGAAAAAAATACAATATACCAAGTCGAAGCAAAAATAAAATGTGAGTGATAAATTCTGTAAACTCTAACTCTGGTTTCTATACCTTGATCTGGTCTTATAGAGAATGAGTGAAGTTGGTGAGAAAATTCTTCCTAATTGAGTATTATTTTAAATCATTTATAGACTTCATAGGATCAAAGTTTTCCACTAGAGCAACTGCAGGTGAGAAAATTTGAAAGAGGCAAGCTGCAGGTAATTGGGATTTCAAGGACCTAATAATACATATTAAAGCAGTCATACCTCCTCTGTTAATCAGAAAAAACAGTTCTCACTTGTTACCTTCAATGTTCATTATCTTAATCATTTAATGTTTTGTATCAATTTGGACTCAATTTTAACTGACTTGATGAAGTATGATTTGTCTATCCTAAGAATAAAACCAAATCTCTAGCCAATAACTTTTTTATATTTTAGAGACAAATATTATTTTATATTTTACCAAGCATACTTAATTTATAAACTTTAAATTTTTGTGGACTGCATCTATATTATCAGGAGAAAAAAATTTCAGCATAGAATAAATTCTAGCTTCAGAATTTGATCACCATTGTAATGATGATCAAGCAGTAAAGACCAAAAATTAATTTTGAGACCAGTCTTTTGTGGTGTTTATTAAATACTTGAAGAAAAAAATACCAACATATCTAATACTGCCAGCATCTAGTTTTTATCTAGGACTCCTTTCAAGGTTGAACTAGGAAAGACTTGCATCAAAACACAATCTTATAGTTTTTGTTTATCTATTTTGGGACATCAATTATATTTTTGATAATTGATTTTATTGAATGGACATTGTATTGCAACACAAAGTCATTTTAAGGTTTATACCATAGCTTATCAGTATCTGTATATGATAACATATGTTCACCACCATTTCAATTTTTCCTTCAACTTGAAATTAGTCCCCAACCTCCAATCATATCATTTTAGGAAGTATGTTAAAATTTACTCAATAATCTATAAAGGTTTGTCACCTCTTTATTACCATCAGGCTAGAATTTGAGAATATATATATAAATGACACTGCAGCATAATTTCTCAAGGTATAATTTACAAGGTAATAGGATATTCTCTGTAAGCATCCAAGTTAAAGTATATTGTTTTTGAATTTTCATAGTGAAGTTAGTAAGTGATTTTTCTGAGTTAGAAAAAAGCAGAGACTATTAAAGCAATTATTAAACAGTTTTTCAGGAATCACACTTTGTGACTCTACAAAGTCTGAAGCACCTATAAAGGAAATATTTATATGTACACAGGTACCTGGGTACACCCCAGAAGGCTGAAAGAACCCAAAATGTATTGATTAAGACAGAAACACAGAAAATATATTTACAATGTGGATTCCTGTGAGGATGTAACTAGCAAAGAAACGAGTTCAACTTTGTTGAAGACACAATCATTTCCTTTCACTGAGTATTATTTTATGAATATGTAAGTAAAGTATTGAATGTATTCATAATGATTTAGATGAGTTACATATCTACAGGCATAATTGTAATCACACAGACTGCAACAGTAATAGCACTGTCAGTTTACATCTCATACAAGCAGATAATAACAATTAAAATTATGTTTACTCTCCTAGAACATTTGGTTATCTTCCAACTGCAGAAACCCACATAGATTCATTTCCAATGTCATGATTTATCATCAAAGACTCATTGAACAAAGAGGAAACTGCATAATTATTTAATCAATATATATAATACAAATGAAAGTAGTTATTGAAGAAAGAAAAGCAAAAAAGAAAAAACCTGTTAACAGTCATAGATTTAAGAAGTAATGATAACATTAAAAGTTAATGAGTAAGGGAAGGTTTGACCACTAGAACATTCTAACATTACTGATTGTTAACTGGAAGAAACCAAAAACAGAATAGAAAATGAATGATTCTTATCTCAACAAAATTATAAGACAGTGCTCATTTAGTTCATTTGTAACAAAAATATGTTAATAACCAGTACATGTCACCATCTGTAGAGTTTGGATGGACAAGGGAAGCTACATAATATTATTGGGAACTTTGAGAAAAATCGAAATGACATTTTAAGGGATAATGCAGACTTTTTCATATCTTCTCCATTATAGACTGTGATCCCTTTGAGATCCTAATGATCTAATCATGAATGAGAAAGGATACAAGACATACATAGTAGTTGAATGAAAATACAGCCAAATTAACAGTGTTCACCAATAATTTTCACATTTCTTCTTCTGCAATATTCATTAGAACATCCATTGCTCTTTTGAAAATCTAAATTCTTCAATTGTAAATCAATTCAAGATAAATCGCTTATGGTGGATCTTAGGCATTATTATATTTGCAGCTCATTGGAATGTTTTATAAAGTCTAAACACTTCATTTGTAAATCCACTTTAAGATAAATCACTGATGGAGGATCTTAGGTATGATTATATTTACAACTCATTGGAATCTTTTTTTGATCAGATCAAGGGATATGCATTACTGTAGGAATATTTGTTATTAGGTTTGATTGAAACAGTTTTGGAAAATAGATGGGCCATGAAAGTATTCAAGAAATACATCCATATTTAAAGATCAATTTTTAATTTCAATGCTATATCTTTATAATAGGTGATAAATATAGTAGACTGGAGGAGGAAAAAGATGAATGAAACAGTTTTATGGACATATGTAGGAATCCAGAACAATCCTGCAATAAAATTAAAATGTTTCAGCATTAGCAATTTTCTGACACATAAACCAAGCTGTTTAAAAGCAATGACCTAGAAAATATATGTGGCCAGGTCTTGTTTTCCAATCCTACATGTCTAGTGTTGTGATCATTTTTAATGCCCCCAAAACAATTAACCCAAGTGTTGAGATTATGCTATTCTCTGAAAGAGCGTCTGCAAGGCTTTCTTGATGTCCCTGGTCCTCAGTCTGTAAGTGAAGGGGTTCAACATGGGGACAACAAAAGAGCAAAGAACTGAAGGCACAGCACCTCTTGTGGGGGAATGCAAAAGAACTGAACTGAGTGACACACTGATTGCTGTTCCGTAAAATAAGTGAACAACTAACAGGTGAGAGTCACAGGTGGAGAACGCTTTATACTTCTCAATATATAGATTCTCAAAACTGAGGAAAAAATGTCTGCTTAAGAGCAAAGAATCCTTGAGATGGGAATACCAGCAAAGACGACAGCCAGAATATAGTTGAATATGTTATTGGTGAAAGTATCACCACAGGCAAGTTTCAGGACCTCTGAAGGGTCACAGAAGAAAGTAGAGATTTCTACATGTGTGCAAAATTTTAGTATCATCATCATGCAGTATAACTGTAGGTGCAAAAGGCAGATGAACAAATATACCAGCAGGCTACACATGCAAGGGTTGATGATCACTGTGTACTTCAGGGGGTGGCAAATAGCTACAAACCTGTCATAAGCCATCACAGTGAGTGGTACTCTGTCCACAAACCAAAAATATAAAATAAAGACAACTGAACTAAGCATCTAAATAAGAGATTATTCTGATATGCACTTTAATATTTAAAACCAATTTGGGGACTGTGGTTGATGTAAATCTAATGTCAGTCAAAGACAGGATGGAGAGTAATTAGTACATGGGGGCGTGGAGGTGGGAGTCAGCGCTGACAACCAAGATGATGAGTAGGTTTCCCATGATGGCGACCAGGTACATGGAGATGAATAGGAAGCATATTAATGGCTGTAGTTCTGAATCATCAGAGAATCACAGGAACAGGAATTCAGTGTTATCTGATAGATTGTGTTCTTCCACATGACAGGGACACCTGCTGGAAAAAATGAGTAACTGTAAGTAAGCAAGTATCCATTAATGTGTCTGTATATTGGATTCAAGCAATTCATAAATATAATAATCTCACTTGAGTAGTATTCATTACTATAACACTTATGTGTAACACATTTTTCCTAAAAGTATTTTACATATACTTTGCTCCATCGACCTGTTGTTACAGGCATCCTTGTTGGATACACAAGGATATTTAGAGATTTAAAACAATCCGTAATCACAATAATACATCTGTCTTTTCCCTAAAGGAAACAACCATACAAAAACATATAATTTTTTCAAAGAATGATTATTTTTCAAATTAAAGCTGTGTAAAGCAAGTTTTGCTATATAAATAAAGGGAAATATTAGCAGGATTGGGTCTGTTTTTAAATGACCCATAAAAAAGTTTTTAACAAGTTTTGTTGACTCCATTTATTTGTGTAATATTTGCTATTGACAGTTTTTAGTTCTACCACTCTTAACCTACTGCCTGGCATCTGGACTAGATGGTAAGAAAACAACAGTTTGCAGTTATAAAATGCTTACTTCATAGTATGTATATATATAAGATTATGATTATAGTTAATATTTCTTTGTTTCATGTTTTAAAGTTGCTGAAAGAGCATATTAACACAGTTCACATTACTACAAAAATAGTTTAACCATGCCTGGTGCTGAATACAAACTAGACTTACTTTGTAATTATTTTGGAAAGCATTAAAATATCAAAGCATTATGCTAGCATAAGAAACTAATATATAGGCCTTTCCTATTTTAATTTAATAAAATAAGCATATGGATCCTGCCTGGTGATAGCAAGAGAAAATGCAAATATTTCAGAACTCTCTGAGTACACACCGTAATCTCAAAAAAAAAAACCAGCACCAACAACAACCTGGTGTTCCCACTGTTTATACCATATGCAGTCTACATACTTCCCAAGGTCCCCAGTTCAACACCCAAGGCTCAGGAAAACAACCAAAATGTACAAATGAATAAAATAAATTGTTTCTTCCTCTTCTCTCCGTCTGCATGCCTAATTTGCTTTCATTCTTGCCTGTATATTCCCTTTAAAAATCAAAAGCAAATGCAGCCAAGTTCCTTCACCTCTTACAACTTTTCACCAGCTTACAATGAGAGTAGTAAGGAAGTATCCTTTAGGTGTAAACTTAATGGGTGCCAACAATGCATCAACACCATATGAGTGTTTTGCACATTTTTCTATAATTCTTGATTGTGACAAACCCTTTTTTATGTATTTCACATTGTCATTGTCCCATACGCCTGTTGCTCTACATATGTTCTCGGATAGACAAGGGTATTTAGAGATCTAAAAAATTAGCAGTCATAATAAAATATCTGTAGTCAAAAGCAAACAAGCATAAAAATAGGATATAATATTCTGAATAATTTTTTTTGCATCAAGGCAGTAAACTGAAATTTATTTTAACTAAATACGAGTAAAAAATGACCATGATTGGGATTATTATTAAACAACCCATAAGAACTTTCTAACAAGGTGTGTGACTCCATTGTTCCGTGTGTTGTTAATAGATTTTAAAGTCTACCAACCACCCTTCATCTACTGCCCAGTATTTAGAATTTATCCTAAGAAAATCCCATTATCCAATTATTAAAAAATTCATAGAATGTGCATACAAAATGTTGAGTATATAGTTAATAATTATCTGCACTGTGTTTGAAAGTTGCTAAAAAAGAGTAAATTTGCAAAGTTCACATTAATACCAAAAATATTTTAACTTTGCATAACACTGAATATAATGTAAACATATTTGGTGATCATTTTGAAATACGTTAAAATATCTAAGTATTATGTTATCATAAGTACCTAATATTATTATCTAGGTCTAACCTATTTTAATTTAATAAAAAATAAAGTGTGGCTCCTACCTCCATTGGTTATAGCAAGAGCAAATGCACATAGTTGGGACCCTCACTTACAATATATATGATGGTCACAATGAAAAATGTAGTCATGTTCCTTAACCTCTTGTGTCTCTTTATAAGTTTTGAATGTTTTCTTTGTTAATTGAAGACAATTCTAAATGCAATCTAAATTTTAACTTGGGGTTTTGCTATATATGCAGAGTCCACTAAAATCTGAAACCGTAATGAGCAACATCTGGTCTGACTTTTATTCTTCTTTCTTGTCTATAGCTCTACAATAAATATTTTATTCATAATAGCATGTCAATTTTATGGTATTTAAATTTCATCTAACTCTATATTCACACGACAGCCACCACCACAAGAACTTTAGTGCTCTTTACGACAAATATATTCCCTAAATCCTTCCCTTTCACTCTCCCAAACCCTCTGGTAACCACAGTTCTGTACCCTATTATTTGTTGGGATTTTTAAGTTAATTTATTTCATTTAATTATATTCCACATGCATAAAACCATCTGTATGTACCTTTTTCTTTATCACTTATTTGATTTAGCATTATCCATTCTAGTTTTCACCAGAATTCTACAAATGACACAATTTGATCTTCTTCAACAGCTGCATAAAATTTCATTGTGTCTATAAACCAAAACTTCTTTATCCACTCATCTGTTGATGGACATTTAGTTTGCTTCCATGTCTTGGATATTGGGAATGGTGTTGCTATGAACATAGGAGTGCAGATTGTGTTCCTGATTAGCTTTTGCATCCTCTGGTTCTCTGCTCAGGAATGGGATTGATAGATGAAATGGTAGATCCATCTTTATTTTTAAGAAATCTCCATACTGTTTTCCAAAAGGGTTGCACACATGTATATTCCAACCAACAGTATAACACTATACATTTTGGACTAATTCCTAACACCAGGTTTTCATGAATTTATGCATAACTGTGTTGCATTTTATAGCCCTGTCAAGCCTGACTTCTAAAAATAGGTGAACTTGCTTTATGTTTCAATAAATACTTCATTCTTAGAGACAAGTGCATAGGTTTGGGGCTTCGTTAATGTGGTCCCAGGTCTAAGTCTCATAAAACTTACGTACGCTTTAAGATGAAATTTATGATTGACACTAGTCTAAGGGGGGAAAATCTGACCTTAATTGGGTGTTTGTTTTAACCGTTTGAGTACTATGATTATTCAGGTAATAATACGCTGTGGTATGGAAATATAGGTCCACAACAGAGTGTTCATTAGGGGAGAGTGGAAGTGATAGGAAGAATGGGGGATAGGAATGGATAGTGTGTCATAGTGACATCTGCTTTCCTGATAAAAAAGCAGGATCTTATATATCTTTTCTGCTAATATTGTCCATTCCTCTGTCACAAGATTATTCCAGAAGACCCACAAGATTATTCTAAAATAAACAAGGTACATACGGGATACAGAGAAAGTGCTAATTATAATTTACCTAAGCACGGCGTACATAACCCATATAAAAATCCATTACTATGATGTAAGTTCCTAAAACTGAAGATATTGATTTGAGACTCACTCCAGAAATAAAGTTATAAATATTAACATGTTGGAGAGATATTTCCTTAAAGGCTATACAGTGACAAAATAATAATCTATGATAAATTAAATGGAAGAGGAGCACAGTAATAAATGAGGAAATAACAAAATAAAATACATTTTACTAAATTCACTAAAATAATTCATAGAAGGAAAAATAAAATATTGTTTAATATAAAGCTACAGGACAATCATATATGATTGCATATCACCAACATAGGAACTATTAAACTACATACATTCTGCATTGCAATAGTACAAGGTGATCTCAAAAGTCTCATAGTGGGTATTGAACACTCTGAGTCAATTTCTAATAATTTATAAATCAATCAAGTCTTTAGAAATTGATCGGAAAGTCTTCCCAGTTTTTCATTTCCCATGAATTTTCTTAACTTTTACAGAGAATGATTCAATGATGGTATTACTGGTACAAATGGGTATTTTTATCCCAGACTTACCAATTCTGTTGCACACCAGCTGAGAACTGTTAAATTTAACTGAATATTGGCACGATAAGCCTGGAGTTTCAGATCTCACATATTAGGGGCATGGTCACAACACATACAAATGACGGCCCCAAATGTTAGGTTCCCATGTTATCTACATCTTCACTTCTACTTCCCTAGAGAGAGGAGACTCTACTTATACTTCACTACAGGGGGATAATTTAAATTACATTTTCACTCTTGGAAGAGAAACTGAGAAATGACCACATTTCATTCTTTTCTGGTCTTACATAACAACCAAAAAAAGCACAAAAAATAAGGACAAAGCCTAAAGTTTGTGAAAAACTTATTGACTGCAATATGCTCTTCTGATGAACAAAGAAAAAAATTAATAAAGAGTTTTTAAACTAATCTTTTGTTTGCATTCATTATGCCAACAATGATGCATGTGCTGGGAAATAGAAAAGAATGATAATCAATTCTTTCCCTCTGTGAACTCACCCTGCAGTGATATAAAGAGAGAAATAACAATTTGGATGGCAGGGCATGATTAGAGGTGTCTGATGAAGAGGTTTGCTGTCTAGATAAAAACATTCCAGGATACATATTAAATACATAAAATAATAAGTAGTAATGAATAAGCAATAAAATAACAATGAACTCCTCTCAAACCAGAAAGTGATGATTATCATCCACTTATATAATGGTAATCCTTATGAAGTTGAAATTTAAAACCTATATATCACGTCACTCAAAACTTGTCATGAGTAAAGCTTCAGTAAGTTTTTTAACATTATAATTACTGTTCTCATTGTATTCATAGCCATCAAATCATGTACATGGAGTGTCAAAGGAAGTGTTTGAGAATTCAATTTCCTGCCCAAGTGTTGTGATGAATATAAATAGTTAGAAATGGTGGAGGAGGAAAAGAGTCAAAGTTGTAATGAGACTTCTGAAATTCACAATTTAAAAATCTTTTAGATTTCTGAGCTAAAATTCTCAATATTGTTCTTTCTTACTATTTCAGCTTTTACATTTATCTTGATTTTGAGTGTCTCTAAAGATCCCTCCTCCATCCATCATCTACATGGGCACTCACTGGGCTGTACTTTGTGGACTCATGATTTGAATTTGCACCCAAGTCCCTCTCCTACCTGATGAGTAATAAGGGATGAGGCAGTGTCCTCAGGACGGGTGCTAAGTCAAACTCAGGCATGAATCCCCTTGTGAAAATGATGATGATCATCAGATAAGACACTAGTACAAAGCCTAACTTACTGAAACTCTGCATGGTGAGAAGTACTAAGTATTACCCCTTTAGGGCTTTGAGGGATCGATGCACAGAACTCATAATTAATGCAGTTCATCCAGGTGATACCAATCTCTGTGTAATGAAATAAACAGATGAGGAAAATGAGAAAGCTGCAAATATTTAGAGGAGTCTGAGCCCTTTCTCTTCACAAGACTCATTGGAAAACTGCTTCTAAAGTTCATTATCAAAGATCCGAAAATTAAATGCAAAATGGTCCTATTTTAATTGAGTCAATTGACTTATTTTATATTCCATATCTACAAATCCACTGTGCAAGGTAAACAGATTATGGAGAAGTCCTGCTATTAAATGATCTCAATATATTTCCAGTTTATCAGCAAATCTTTGTATCCAAGAGAATCTGTTTTCAAGAACTTGAATATTTGGCTCATTGAAAATGCTTTTGACAGCCCAAGTTGTAATATTTTGGCTTCATTGATGTATGTCGATATATTAGAAAATATAGATAATTATACACCTACTTATAGCAGCTAATTTTCTCGAAGAAACCAGATCATCATGTGGATTGCACACAAGATGTCAGGCAGGGCTAGAAGCCTAGAAAGTTTGTGAAAACTCTTTGAAGCACCCTCTTGAAGACCTTTGAAGGATACAATTATTTTTGGACTATTGGTCACAGGATTTTCAGTGTTTTTCTACATAGGTTTCTCATGGGTTAGCTCATACATAGTGGTGATTCAATGAGTAAGAATACAGGTGACAGAGGAACAACACTAAGGTATAAAACAGTATAACAAATTTCTGTCTAAGTGCAGAACAGATATCCCTTTACTTTTGTCATTCAATGTTGGTTGGAAACAGATAAAAGGACCCAAACACAGTCTGAGAGGATGGGTGTCCACAAAGATATGATTAAAAATGGATAAGGTCATTGGGGAAATACTGAAAATTCCACATGTGGCTCAACTTCTATCAGCTTTTGACTTCTAATAACCACAAGAATTTGGTAAGTAGTTTTCCTGTATGTGTTTCTCATATCAGTTGATAGGTAATCATCTCTAAAGGCTCTCAGCTAAATTTCATTGCAAAACATTAAGAACATGAGTAGAAATTTATTCTGATATAATACTTCTATTTTTTAAAGAAAGGCTCAAGAAGGAAAGAAGACAAGCAGAGGCAGACAGGAAGAGAGGAGAGGAAGATTTTTTTATTTATTCTATTTAGTCGTTCAAGTTGATTATGCCCCAGGGCCTGGAACGTGAACAACCCACATATGATGTATGTGGAATCCTCCCAACTACTACTCCATTAAGGAACACAGCCTCTCTGCTGCCTTCAGACATGTAGTCAAAAGAAGACAACATGATTTCTCTTACACAACAAGCATTCTTCCTTGACAACAAAACCATCAATAAATGAACCCAGTTGCTATGAAGAAGAAAGAACTTATATTACTCCAAAATTAATCTGCTTTTGTTTATTTTGTGTCACAGGACAAATATTTTAAACTCTTGTATGGTAAAGCAAAATGTGTTGATGAACTCAATGTATTACATACAGATATTGATTCACAAGGATACACATTTAAATCTATATGATTTTGACCCGGCCCGCAGGTCAGTCAACGTCTGTTCGGCCCGAGAGGGGAGGCTGGATCGGATGGGTCAGGAGACGCGAGGAGTGGAGACAACACGCACGAAAGTACGATGTTCAATTCATCTTTAATGTCTTCTTCAGTGTTACAAGTTCTCAGGTTACAAGCTCTTAGTTGTGCGTTACAAGCTCTTAGTTGTCTCTAGTTGTCTCTCGTTGTCTCACTCTCTTAGTCACACATGCGCCTTATATATCGGGGAAGATATGCGGAAGTAA
>RJWH01009736.1:0-20750 GCA_004363575.1 Solenodon paradoxus
AGTCCAGACCCCCAGCCCCTCCTCCCTCAGACCAGGAGTCCAGACCCCCAGCCCCTCCTCCCTCAGACCAGGAGTCCAGACCCCCAGCCCCCTTTCCCACAGCCCAAGGGGTCTATCTCCACTGACATGATGCCGTCCACCCCCAGATGAAGGAGTCAGCTGCTCGAGTGCTTCAGGAGGCCTGGATGCTCTACAAACACACACGCAGGAAGGAATCTGGAGCTGTCCGCAGGCACCAGCGCAGGCTGCTGGCCGCCATCAACACGTGAGGGCCTCTCTGTGTCCTTGTCTCCTCCTGTGTGTGTGGCCTGTGTACACTCGCACACGCCCAGCTCAGGCCCGGAGTCTGGTCACTGTTCAGACGTCCCCTTGACCCTCACAGGGACTGCGGGCTGGCTCCTTCAGGAGGGCTCAGGTGCGGTCATCCCGCCCGCTCTCCGGAAACCTGTCTTCAGTGTCAGTCTCCATGGGTCTCTCCTCCCGTCACCCTACTCCCGAGCAGGGGCCACTTCTGGGGACCAGGCTGACAGGCGCGCTGACCCCCATCACTTGCACAGGTTCCGCCAGGTGCGGCTGAAACACCGAAAGCTCCGGGAGCAGGTGAACTCCATGGTGGACATCTCTAAGGTGAGGGCCCTGGGGAGACTCTGGAAGGAGGCAGGTGGGGCCGCGGGCAGGGGAGCCTGGCCAAGGAATGGGGAACGCTGCAGGGGCCTGGCACACACAGGCCCTCGATTAAAGTTTGTGGTTGAATGAATGATGCAATACAGTTTCTGAAACTCACAGAAGGTCCAGATCCCTTTTAAAGTTTAAAAAAAAAATTGTACAAAGAACTCGAGTATTTGGTTTTAAATTATTTTTATTGTCGAGTTATTTACATGAGGATGGATATAAAATTCCTTCCAGCTCTAGCCTTGTTCACTAAAACCAAAGCAAATTTACAAGCCAAGCTCAAACAAACAAAAAAAAGGTAAAACCAATAAAATTCAAATTAACCACAGGGACATGGGGACAGGTGGCACTACCTCAGCCTGACTCAATCTATGCTGCTATTGTGTCAAGGGTGCCCAGATCTTGGGCCCTCCCAACCTGGCAGGCTTGCAGTGGCCTAGCAGCTTGACCTCCCCACCCCCATCTGCAGAACTCCTTGCTTCCGCCAGCACTCAGGGACAGTGACGCCACCCCTCTTGGCTCAGGTCTTTTGCTTATCTGGTGGCTTTGCTTTTTCTCATTAGCCTGGGACAATTCAGTGGGTTTGGCACCACGGTGAGGGGGTGAGGGGAAGCGGTCAGAGCTGCAGGTCCCTAACTGCATGCTGGGTGTCAGAAGACTTGGTGTCCTGGACCTGCAGAATCAGTATTTTTGCCTGACCCGTTATTTTGAGCCAAAAGAAGTGAAGGATTTTCAGGGAAAGCTCACCCCTCCAGGATGAGGCTGTGAGTTGCTGGAGGAGACAGTAAGCAGGCAATATTATCTTGAAACCATGAATTCCAGCTCCTCTAGGGAGCTAGGCCTGAGCCTACACTGCCCCAGGCCTGCTCCCTCCACTGTAAAAACAGGAACAGGTGTCTCATTCCCCATGGCTTTTAGGGTTTCCAACCACACGTGAGAAGCAAGGTGCTGGGCCATGGCAGGAGGCCAATAAGTGGTAACTTGTGTCTGAGGACAGTGTTGGGCCTGTAAGGTATCCAATGTGGGTTCCACTGATTTACCCCAAGAGACAAGAGGAGGCTACCCCCGGCCCTGAACCCTTGGCCTTCTCTCCTCAGATGCACATGATCCTGTGTGACCTGCAGCAGAGCCTGAACAGCTCACACCGGGCCCTGGAGAAGCGGATCGACTCCCTGGCAGGGAAACTGGACACCCTGGCCGAGCTGCTCAGCACTGCCCTGCGGCCGCAGCAGCTCCCAGAACCCAGCCAGGCGGCCACGTAGCTGGTGAGGGGCTGGGATGCAGGCCAGAGAGCAGGCTGGAGGGAGGGTGCCAGTGGCCAGCGCCACAGTGGGTAGGGATAAGGCCACCCTTTCTCTTTCACTTGGTTGCCCAGGGGAAAGGTCTCCAAGTTCAGGGCTGGACTAGCAGAGAAGGGGAGGTCTGGGACACATTCCTTCTCCCCTGTGCTGACCCTCCATACCTGCTACTGCTTTCTTTGCATGGCCTTTGTCCCTCTGTCTGGTCCTGGGAACACTCTCTGGCTCTGTCCAAATGCTCGTCTGGACCCTGGTCTCATGAGTGGGGATGGCTACTCTCTTCCTTCCTCCTCTGTCCACTGGCTCTTTCTGTCTCCCTGGGGGGTCTCTGATCTACCCGTCTCTCCACCTCTGTTTGTCTCCCCAGGACCCACAGAGGAAGAACCAGAGACCTTCCCCAGGATGGAGGTCAAGGACATTCTACTCAACCCAGCCACATGAATAATGCCTCTCAAGTAGGAGGACAAAGGGGATTTTGCCCGGAGAGGCTGACTCACTGATGGCTGCGGGAGGGGATACTGGATGAAGGGGGGCTGCGCCCCCACGCCCCCACCCCCGGGGCCCCAAGTGGAACAATGGTCGCCACGACCCCATGTCCCCTCAACAAGAACATTCTTACTATGCTGCTAGAGACAGATTCCAGCTTTCAGCGAGAAGTGGAGGTTCATGGGGGTTGGGACTCCGGGGTTCCAGAGTCCAGTGTCTTGAGGCGCCTCAATTACCGCCGGACGGTGAGCTGAGGGAACCAGGCCAGAGGCTGGGACCAGGCAGGAGGCAGCGCCCCCTGGCGGGAGAGCAAGAACAGCGGACTAGCTGGTGGGAGGAGAGGCGGCCACAGCTCAGCAGTCTCTACTCTACTCTTGGTAATAAATGTTCAACAAAACCAGAAAAGTTACTGCTTCCTTCTAGACATGTGCCCACACTCCAAACTGCAGGTCATCCGATGGAAGACGCTAGCCTGCTCCTCCAAGTGCCCTTTTTCAGCTCCGTTAACAGGGGTGTCCTCAGCAACAGCCCCCCACTGTCACCCCCCAGATTTGAGTGAGAGCAAGGGCTTTGAATTCAGACACATCCAGGTTCAAACCCCAGCTCTGCCATCCACTGGCTGCGTGACTATGTGCAAGTGGCTTCAACTCCACACAATGTACCTGGAAGACAGGGCTGCCTCCCCAAGGGACGGCCGTGAAGATTAAAACGGGGTGGCGCAGACGGTCAGGCACAGTGAGAACCAGGAACTGCAAACTCAATCATGTTATCGTGACTACTGAGTTTCAGACTCCAGGTGAGGCTGCTCCTTCCCCTCTGCTCATGTTCACCGGCCCAATGACAAGTCGCCATGATGGGTGTCACGGGAGGCTAACAGGAACCCCCACTATCCCACACACCCCTTTCCTACCTGCTGGGGGACGGGTGGCCCTACCAGGACCCTCCGTGTGCCCAGCCCCTTACACAAACACCACAACCACTCTCCTGCCCTCCTCCCCCGACTAAAACCCAGGTTCCATGGGAGCTGGGCCTGGGAGCTCAGAAGCCAGCTGCAGGCCCAGGGCTGTGCCCTCCCTCACTGCCCTGCCTGAGGTGACTCAGGGGCTGAGTGGCCTTGAGCCTCGAACCCAGGTCTCACTTCCCAGCTTCATTCCACTTTAAGAGGCTGATTCATCCTTGCTGCCCTCGCTCAATTTGTGGGGAAGCCCAGGCTGCGAGTCACCCTCCTCTGCTGAGCTATCTTTGGATTTCCCTACAAGCCCACAGCCAGCCTCGCCCCTCAGCCCTGCAAGCTAAACTGGGGCCTGCACCACCCACTGCCAGGCTGTCCTTCCTCTGGACAGCAGCCGGCCTGGGGCCCGAGGAGACAGGAACCAGATAAGACCTCTGAAGGCATTTCTTACACCCTCCCACCGCAGGAAGCCCTCCTAGCAGAGCTACTAGCGTCCCTGCCAAACTCATCCCTTTGGGACTACTCTTTCCTTGTCCCACCCACCTTCAGCTGGGAAACTCCTCCCTACACCTCCTGCAGGCCTCGGTTTCAATGTCCCCTCCTCCCAGAAGCCCCTTGGACCTGTCTCCATCACAGGCACCACGCTAGGCCTTTTAGAGAAATCATCTCACAAAACCTCTATAAAAGGATAAAGAGTGGGTACTGCTGGTCCATTTTATAGATGAGGAAACTGAGGCACGGGGCACTGATGAAGCCACAGCAAAGAGGAGAGCTGGGATCTGACCCGGGCAGCGTGTATCTGGAGCCCCAGCACTTAGCCAACGGGCCCACTCACGTGCTCATAGGTGATCGCACCGCATTTTCATTTCTGCTCACTACTCTGACACTTCAGGGTCAAGCGCCGGGCACATGGAGGCCTCGGTGAAATTCTTGGAATGAATACTGATTGTCTGACATGGCACCTTCTACCACATGTTGGGTTTTCCTGCTGAAATGGGAAGGAACTGGCTAGAGGAGCTTTTGACTAGACCCTAAGAGAAGACAGATCTCCAGTTCTGAACTGTCTGGGTCTACCGCCTTTTCCTCTGCGGGGCCCAGGTCCTGAAGGCCCCGCGTCAGAGGCTGGGGCCACCGTCATAAGCCAGGGGCTCAGTGCTGTGAGGGTTTTGGGTACTTCGCTCTGAGAGAAGTGGGTGGGAAAGTCCAAAGAGGCCCAGGATTACAGATCAGTGGGAGCGGGCTGGAGCAGGCTCTGGCTTTCCCCACCCACTCCCTGCACCAGCCCTTCTGCCAAAGTCTCCTCCTGGGCCTAGCGCATTGTTTTCTTTAAGCGAGATAACATTTTACACGTAGGAAAGTATGAATTGTAAAGGCAACCCCAATCAACCTTCACTAATGCATTTGTCTGAGCTGCCGCCACTCAGATCAATCTAGAAGTTTCCAGCCTCTGACAGACGTGGAAGGGACTCGGCTGTGCACCCTGGTGTGACGCGGCCTTGGGATCTGTGCGATTCACCCACGCTGCTCGCTCTTCACACGGCAGAATCACGTTCCCTGGTGGATGCACCAAAGGCGGCACCTGCGGGTCTGTCAGGCGCTGCCCCCAACCCGCCTCCTGGCTGTCGGGGCACCAAGCTTCTCCTCTTCCCCTACGCTGGCCGGTGGCCCTCTGCTCTCCCCCTCCTGCCCCATCCACTTGGAAAAGCCAGGATTGTCCACTTCCTTCTCACTGCGCAGAAAGGAAGTCGGATCTCGATCATCTGCACCGTGCCGTCTGCATTCCCAGGACCTTTCCCCTTTCAAGCTGCGGAACAGCTGCCAACAAATAAGAACCAGGAAAGGGCTTTTCATATCTTGGAGAGGATGTCAAATGGCAAAACTGAACTTGCTTTTTACCGAAGTCCAACCCTCTCTCCACCTGCTTGCACTTCCTCTCACCTCTCCGAGGATCCAAGTCTCCTTCCCTTTCCCTCTTCCATCAGCACCAAACCTGCTGTCCTGTTCCCCCTGTAAAGCATCCCCCACCCTGAAATTCAGTCCCTTTAGAGCCTCCATTATCCTTAAAGCTCACTCCGCATTCACCAAGCTGCCAACCGTCTGGAAAGGCGATTCGGCCTTATTCTGGCAACTGCGAAACAAACAGCAAGTGGAAGTCCTTGCCAAGTGGTTCTTACAGATCAAAGTCCTGCAACGATCGATCGTGACTGTCACAGACACCCAGAACACCTGCTGAGGCGGTCACACGCTGAAGTCCAAAGGCAGGCACAGCTAATGGACAGTGACTGGAATCAGATCAGCGGTTGCTTCTGGGGAGAGGCGGGGGGCTGACAGGGAGGCACAAGGGAGATTTCTGGGGTTCTGGTCAATGGCTACACGAGCATGTCTATTTATAAAAACTCATGAAGGTCTGGCCCTTTATGCACGTGGCCACACTTGAAGTCAACCTCACCAAAACAGGCTGAAGCAAAGTAAGTACTTAATACATTTCTCCCTACAGAAGCTCTATGAGGATGAGACATTTCCATCACACACCAGTTAGGCTGGGGGGAAAGGCCATGTATTCTTCACAACGGGCCCCACATCCATCTCAAGCTTCACTCTGTACCTCTGCTCCCGAGACAAATGCCTTGTCCTTGTTCCCTTTGCGCCAGGTCACGCCCCCCCCCCCACCGTCCTGATGTTCCCGCGCCCTCTCAGCCCCTGGGCCTGGTCTCTGCTCCACTCCCTGAGCCTGGGCGGCCCAGCAAACCCCAGGGCTTTATGTATTATTGACAAACTTGGCAGGACACGTATATATAGCTATTGATAAAAGGGCAGGAAAATTGAGATTTGCTCTAGAAAGAAAAAAAGAAAGAAAAATTCCAGGGAAAAGGGCGCTTTCACGTGGGAAGGGAAGACAGATGGACTGTTACTACCAGAGGGTGGGGGTGACAGTTCTTCACGAGAGGGCAGTAAGCAGCCCGCCGCCACAAACACTAAAAGTCCTGGCCTCACCTCCTCGCCATGACCGCCTGCTTGATGTCCACTGTGCCCCCCAGAGTTCAGTTCAAAGCTTCTTCATTTCCCACAGAGACGCCGCCTCCCCATCTTGGGAAGAAGCACCACTCCCGGCCAGGCCCCAAACCCCTCGGATAACTTTTGGTCACCCCTGAATCACGCTTCCTCTCACAAGGCCCTCTTCCTGAGTCACCACCGGCTCTCACCCAGGCGGGAACATCAGCTTCCTCGTCTTGCTTCCCTCTTTGTCCTTACGGCAACTGGCCTGGCTTTCAAGAAATCTTCGTGTCTGGGTCACATGGTTTGAAACCGTACAAGCCTTACCAAGCCGTCTGCACAGCTCTGACCTGCATCTGTCTACAGCCCCAACCCCACAGCCACTGCTCTTAACCCATTTTGGGGGCTCACTAGAGAAATCGTTATAAAGTATCTATCCCAACACGCTGCTCTGTGCTCACCGTCCTCCGAGGCTTAACTGCTCTTTCTCTCCACCGCCAGCCCTAAGTATTCTCCCCTCGTCCCCGGCATGGCCTCTGCTCCAGTCCACTTCTACTTCAGGGGTCTTCCCACTTTTTTTTTTTTTCAGGAACTTTTATTCTACACGTTAAAATAAACTCATACGTATATGTTCCCCATATGTGCAATCTCCCTGTTCCTCAGATACATGTCAGCCTACCCCGCCCTCCACCAGATCAACAAGTGTTCTTTGCCAGGGTTCCCACTTTTTTTTTTTAAAGGAAAGGTGCAGGCAGGAATGAAGGCAAGTAGGCAGGCAAGAAGAGAGAGGAGGAAAAAGCACTTTATTGTTATTTAGTTGTTGACATTAGTTGTTTCCTCTGGCTCTAGGTCTTGAACCAGGGACCTTGGGATGTGTGGGACTGACCACGGGTGTACTAGGCCACTAGGCCACCAGAGCATGCCCCCCACTTATTTTTATGGCTCATTTCCTTATCCTCTTTCAGGCCTCTGCTCAAATGTCAACTTCTCCAAGAGGCCTTCCTTGACCACCTGTCACTCTCTGTGACCTCTGTCACCCTCAGTTCTTTGACCCTGATTTTGTCTTCTGAGCATCTGTTACCTGACAACACCTGCCCCACTAGAATCTCTGCTCCCAGGGGACAGATGCTCGTCCTCTCCAGCCTCCAGCTGTGCCCAGCAGATGACGACCAGAGTTTCATTGTTCAGTCGGTGCAGGAATGAGTGAACACAGGAATGGATGAAAACGTCAATCACTGAGCAACGGCTCTCAAAATTCCTGATGCAAGTACTGTTGACTCAGTAATTCTACTTCAAACAACACACTGATAATACTGTCATATACATATATGTACATAGATATATGCAATCAGACGTACAAAGATATTAACTGCAGTAAATGTAAGAGCTAAGGTTCACAAACAGCCTAAATGTTTATCAATAGGGACATGGATAAGAGCATCGCCACTAATATAAGAGAAAGGGCAGATCTCTGGATGCCAGACTGTACCACAGATTCACCACCAGGCAGGCTGCCCAGGGCCAGGGCAAAATGTGGGCCTGGAGTGAGACAGGTTTGGGTTTGAGTGCAGGCCCTCCTGCCATCTGGCTCCTGGAAGGTCTTCAGTAAGTCCCTTTTTTCTTTTAGACTCATTTCTGTATCTGTTAAACGGGGAGGGGGAAGGTTATAAAACACAGACTAGTACACGGTGGGTCCCCGGTCAAGGCCAGGCCCCTTCTTTCCCTTATTTATGTCATTTCCACCTCTGGTTGTCCAGAGGTAAAACTGGCATAGCAGGTGATCTGGGGTTGAGAAAACCAGATTAAAAAAACAGATGTGGTGCACCCGGGTGGAGCAGTGATTAGGTCGATCACCTCCAAAAGATGTAGGACACATACCCCTGGGTTTGAGTACTGAGTCCCAGAGGAGAAAACAACCAGTGTGAAAACTAAAAATGGAAATAAAATAAAAAGCTGCTTCTTCCTGTCTCCTCCTGCCTGCCTGCCTACTCGTTTTCATTTCTGCCTGCAACTTTCCTTTAAAAAAAAAAGAAAAACACATGTGACTTGAGATGAAGAGGCTAAAAGGGGACACTGAAAGCAAAGATGACCTGTCATGTGATTCTCCTTGAAACACCCAATCTTCTGGAGGATCCTTGAACAATGGGACGTTCAACCTAGCCTGTGAGATCAGCGTTTTCATCCGGCCTGGGACAACATGGAGAAATGGTTCCACCTGGCACCAGGGCTGAGAAAATGGCAGCAGGGATGGGGCCTGGAGAGGGGGCAGCTTCAAATTAATCATTGTCATTATCATTGCAAATCATAAAATAATGACATGAGGTGCTGCTATGCACCAGGCACTGTTCTAGGCATTTTCACCCATTTAATTCTGCAGTAGCATTTTAAGTGAATGGCCACGGGCTCATCCAAGGACAGGTAGGAATAAGACAAAAGGACTGAAAGTTGCCATTTTCCAACCAAGCATGAGAAATGGAACGTTTTGCAGCCTGAAGCAAGATCAGATGCTGTTTAACTCCCCTCCTGTTTACAGGACTCAAGGACTCCATTCCCACACCTTCTTGCTCACCTAACATTCCAGTCCATGGACTCCCTACCCCTAATCAACAGCTCAGCCCCTAGCCCCCTCCATGCTAAAACCGGAGTCTGTCCCCTTAAAAGGCCCTCTCTCACACTGCTTCCCTGGGATTGTTCCTTCTGCCTCTTCTCAGAAAGGGAGGAGCTTTTCCCGGCCTGCATGTGGGACAATAAAGTCAAGTCTCAGCATATCAACCTCCCTGTCTCAGTCTCTTTCCCTGTGGGTCTAACACTAAGATGCCCACATCTCCAAGATAACCCTGCAGAGGGTTAAGGAACTTAACCAAGGCCAGCCATTTATGCCAACCGAGGCTCAAGCTTTTAACTCCAATGCTTTAACACTAACTGCAGCAGCTCCACAAGGAAACTGGGAACCAGTGCCTTAGGAGTGGAAAACGGGGACCAGAGAAGGTGACTTGCTTTCAGGTTGTGCTCCATTGGCTCCCTGAATTCTGTCAGTACATACATGTATTACCTGGTCAAATATCATTTTTAAAACATTCTTTAAGCTTTCAAATGAAAATTCCCCATTCACGTATGTATGTATCTATGAATACACTCATATATGTGTGTATATATATAAATATATATATATATAATTTTTCTCTTCTCTTGAATCTTTTATTCCTACGGGCAACCAAGCGCCAAGTCCGCGAGTCCTCGGACTGCGCATGCCCTCCAGGACCCTGCACTCCGCCCAGCTTTTCTCTTTGGGACGCACAAGGCTCCACCCGCTGGTGTTTGAATTTTTTGGCCCCAGATAGGATTTTCGACTCCTCCACCTTAGTCAACAGGAATTTAACACGTGGTCCTGTCCCCACCCGCTCGCACCGTTCTTTGCCTTGAGGGTAAAGCCTGGCATTGGAGAGCCCTCAGGAACCCGCACACCTCTGCTGAGTCACCTCCCACCCCGCGGAACTCTTGAATCCAAGACGGTTTGGGCCTTCCTCCTGCCTGGAGTGCCCCAGTCCGCCCTTCTAAGTTCCACCGAGCCTGCGCCCTTCTCTAAGCGATGTGGTCCTTTAGCCGTCCCTCTCCAGACAGGGCTCGCTTCCAGGTCTGATTCATTGTGTCCTCAGCAGTCACTCAGTCCAGAACACTGACATTCCACTCTGCTGCCCCACCCCAACGTATCCCGCCAACACCACTGACCAGGCAGGACTCGAACCTGGTATGTCCGGAGCCACCCTCTATCCCTCTTCTCAGCAAGTCCATTCACCCACCCACCACCAAACGATGCGCACGCGCACTGGGCAGCCCCACCTACCAATCCTCTAGCGCCTTCCCGCCGTAATCCGCATGCGTGCTGAGGCCAGCCACTCGTATCAACGCATGCTCAATTCTACACGCACGCTCCGTTCTCGCGCGCCCAACCCGCGGCGCATGCGCAAAGCCATCCACTCGCGATCCCTTCCGTTCCTCCTTCAGCTCGGTCTTCCTCGAGGGCCGCTTCCGGGATATCCCGCCCGGTTCCAGAGTGACCGGCCCCTCAGACGCCATTTACAGTCCGGTGGCTTGTGGTGGAATCGCCTCCCCCGGTTCCCCTCCCCCGGCTCGGAGAGCGCGCGCCGTGTCCCAGGAACCAATCAGCAGCCTCCTTTAGGTAAGAAACCCGCGTGCCCGCGGAAGGCACGCGCACCGGCGAGGGGCGGAGCGAGCTGCGAGGCCCCGCCCCCACCTCGGCCGTTACGCGATCTCCGGGTCACCCCGCGGGCGGGCGTGCGGGAGTGGGCGGGGATCGCGCTTGTGCGGTGCGGGCTGGCGGGAGTGGGGTGGAGAAGGGACAAGGTGGAAGTTGAGACTTCGGTTCTGGGAGAGTGGGTCTGCAAACTGGCGGATAATGTGTAAAGAGAAATTAACGTGCTGGGAATAGCTTGTTACACCTTAAGTACCCGGGAGGTCCTCAGGTACCTGCAAATACTGTGCAAATAGAAACTTATGCTGCGGTCTTCGCTGTAAGAGGCCTATAAACAGATGCCTTATTACAAAACGTCCCTGAATAATAAATAGGCTCATCACTTCCAGGGGAGGACCCCCCCGCAAAGGAGCCTGTAAATACTTGCGCTGAATACCCCTCAGAAGACCGTGTAAAATGACGCAGGTTCGGGGTGGGTGTTGCAGGAGGGTGGGCTGCACTACGGAGCTCGGCTTTGGGAGCCTCCCGAAATACTTCACAGGTAGACGCTTGGCTTCTGGGCGATCCTCAGAAGGGGTGTGTGAAGAGCTGCTTTAAGACTGAGGAAGTCCCCCCTTGACTTTTATTGTTGCGAGGTCGCCATGAGAGCCCTGTTATACACTTAACAGGCTTTCTAAGTGTGGAAAGGATCCTGGAAACTACATTGGAGGTCCCCAAATTGTATGAATGTCTTCTCTGGGGAGCTCCCTATAGGGCTGTTAAATTGACTAATGCTGTGGAAGTTCCCAGAATAACGTGTGGATGGACACTTAACTTGCATAAGAGGAGAGCTCTTGTGGATATGTAGACAAGACACTTTAATTGGAGAAGGGTAGTGGAATCCCCATTGTGACACGAATATCTGCATACTCTTTTTAAAAGGGAAGATACAGGCAGGAATGAACGAACGCAAGCAGACGCCGCAGGCAGAGAGAGGAGGAAAAAACGTTTTATTTGGTTGTTCCCCCAGCCCTGGGTGTTGAACCTGGGTCCTTGGGATGTATGTGGACTTTGTGTAAATATTTAAACGCTGAATTAATCATTTTCTGCAAGCATCCATGAGCAGGCCTTGTCTTCAGCCTCAGAAAGCAGTCTATGACCCAGCCTGTGGCCAAGGGTAGGTCATGTAGGGCTGTGAGAGGGTAGATAAGTCCCTGTCTGGCCAGCAAAATTACTCCTGAATCCTGTGAACAAATACTTCAGTCCTGGAGAGTCTCACAGGGACCTGTTAATGTCACTGTATACTGGTGTGGGATATAGCGGGATTCCCAGAATGATAAAACAGACACTTAAAAGCTAAGCACCAGTCAGCAAACTTTCTGTAGAGGGCCAGCGAGTAATTATTTGAGACTCTGCAGGCCATGCGGTCTGAACTACTCAGCTCTACCATTGTATCAAAAAGGCAGCCGTAGACAGTTTGTAGGTTGACGGATATGGCTGTGTTCCTATAAAACTACATTTACAAAACCAGAAGGCAAGGCAGATTTAGTACATGGGCTCCATTTTGCCAATTTGACCCATGAGCTATAAGCAAATGGCCTCACTCAAGCAAATAAAGTGCTCACACTTTCCTAGGAAGATGTTTAAACAGCTAGGGAAATTCCTTATAGACCTGGAAACAGATACTTAAATGGTAGTGATTGGATCTATAAGTTGCCATACATTTTATAACATAATAGATTAAACAGTGGTGAGACTTTGGAGTGTGAGGGATAGCAGACCATCAGGAATGAAAACTAATAGACACTGAAATTTAGAGACATACCAGATGAGTACGGAAGCTCCAACCCCTATATGCCAAGAATGGGTAATCAAAAGAGTTGTTGCCACACTGAGGATCATGTTACTGATTTGTAAGGAAATGCCTTACTGCATTTTGGGAAAGAGAGTGTCCTATTTTTACGTGGGGACAGGCCCCTATGAGTTTCCTTTATGTTGGGGCAAAGTGAGTAATATTTGACAATAGTTTAGGCAGTGATTAAGAGAAGTGTATTATACAGTTTCTCACTGTATCCAGAGGTAGGCAATTCAAGGTTAATATGTAACTTGTTCTTCCATGCTTTTCATTATTTTACCTCATTCTCCAAGATGACTGCTTATACTCCAGCCTTCACACCCCCATTCCTTCTAGTCTGAAGGAGGAAGGGACAAAATTGTTCCAGTATCATAAAGGAAAGTTTGCCAAAATACAGTTCTGGTGTCATACTATTGGGGAGAAAGCAATTAGTCACATGGCCCACCTAATTGCAAACTAGGTGAAGTGTATTCTGAAAAGTAATATACCGATTCAAAATTGAGGATTTTTTATTTTTTTGATTAAGTAAAGAATGGATATTGGGAGCTAACTGACATTAATGCCATAGCCACAGAACTCTGTTTTTTAGAAGCAGCAGATCCAGGACCAGGGGCCAGGTAGAACAACCAAGATGATCAACTAAATAAAAAATAAAATGAAAAAAGCAGGGCCTTCTTGTACTCCAGGATGAGTCAAATAGATTGAGGAGAGACTTCACCCTTTGACCTCTTTCTCTGTATAGGTAACCATGTCTGAGTCTGGGCACAGTCAACCTGGGCTCTATGGGATAGAGAGGCGGCGACGGTGGAAGGAGCCAGGCCCTGGCGGCCCCCAGAATCTCTCTGGGCCTGGTGGTCGGGAGAGGGACTACCTTGCACCATGGGAAAGAGAGAGACGGGTGAGTGTGTAAGTCCAAGGGCGGCACTCAGATACCCACGCTCTCTACAGATGTTTACCAGCACTTGCCACGTGCCAGATACTAATCTGGACGTTGGAGTCTGTCTTATGAGTGAAACCGATCACCTCGTGGAAAGAGCGTTGAGAGTGAGTGATATGGGGGCTGTTTTAGAGGAATTGGTCTCCCTGAAGAGACCTGAAGGAGGTGAGGGAACGAGCCCGGAGAAAATCTGAGTCAATCGCATTCAAGACAGAACGGCCAGTGCAAAGACCCTGTGGCCTCTCTGGTGTTATAAAATGCGTACCAGGAGGCCGGAGTGGGTGGAGGAGGGAGAATGATGGAAGACAGGCCAGGCAGGTAACCAGGGCCAGGTCACAGGCTCTCGTAGGCCTTGGGAAGAGCCGTGGATTTCTTTTAATGCAGTCACCACTGGAGGGTTTGAGCTGAGAGGTGCCATCAGCTCATGTTTGAAAGATCTAGAAGATAATTATCGGGGCTCCTATGGGTCGAGAAGCAGGCAGTGTGCTGGTACTCTGCAAATGGATCTCCCTGAGCCCTTCCAGCTCCCCCATGGGGTTGAACCTAGGATAAGTTCGATTTGCACTGGTGAGGAAAATGCACCTTGGAAGCGAAGGGATTTTACAGGGTCAGAGAGCTGTGGGGACAGGCCTCCAGTTCAAATCCAACTGCGTCTCCAGCACAGCATCGTTCTGCCTGTTGGAGAGGGAGCAGGGGCCTCGGCGTGGGTCCCGGTCCTCTCCTGTGCTTAGGTGACTCACTGCCCAGAGCCTACCCCTGGCTTTCTCTGGGGCCTTGTCACCTCTGAGGCTGTCGGGTGCGGTAGAAGAAGGTAGCAGTTGGCACCAGTCTCTGAACCATAAACCTGGGCAAACATGAAGGGTAGTTCACCCTGAGCTCAGCTCTCGCCTGTGCCCTCCCCTGGGTAACAGCCTGAGTGAGAGCACACAGACCCTCTTCCTACCACACACGTCCTTCTGGGAAGCGTCCCCTTCGTCTTATACCTTCAGCGTTAGTTCCTGAACAGGCAGCGCCCGAATCTCTTGTCTTTGTCTCTGGCTTTGCTGCTGAGACCCCGCAGCCTCCTCACTTGCCAGTGGACTCGCATCCTCCATGTCCCCTGCTGACCTCAGCACCTTCCTGCCATTTCCCCCCCCCAGTGTCAAGGACAGCCCACCTGGCATCATCCCGGACATCCCACCCCCACCCCCCGCATGCCAGTCGCCCCAGGGCTGCACTTTGTTCCTCCTGACTAGCTCTCCTGTCCCCACTCTCAGTCCGGGTGTCGTCAGTGCCCCAGGTCCGCCTCACCTCCCTCCCTCGCCTCCACGAGGCTGCGACCTCTCTTCCTGTATTCTTTTGCAACTCTCCTCCTTTCCAAAGCTCTTTCATAGCATCCTTTTGTTTGTTTTCACTTTACACCAATGAAGGGGGCAGGACTCAAGTACGTCTTCTCAGTTTCTGGGTGAAGAAGTAGACCTGGGGGGCCAGGACTCTCCTGGGGTTGCTCACAGAGCAGACTCAGACTCAGCGCTCCCCTTCCCAGGCACCCGGGCTGGGTCAGAGAGTCACGGAGGAGGCAGGGTGTGGGGCTTGGGTTCCTGGCGTGGCCGCTGCAGGAGCGGGGCATCAGGGCGCAGTATGACAGTGCTCCCAGCAGCTCTCGGGTGAGGTCAGCGGCCTCGTGGCCAGTTTGAGTTTCAGCTCCTGTCAGCCTCTCCCAGTCCCGCATGGAAGGAGCCCCGTCCCCTCTCTCTGGAGGAGGAAACAGGAAGTCGCCCAGGTTCACAGAGCCGACAGGAGGCAGGGCCAGGTCTGCACCTGTCGGCTCCGGGGCCCTTGCTGCTTCCACAGACAGGCGGGAAGATGGAGGCTGACGGTGTGGTTCCGGAGCCAGGCCACCCGGGTTCGAATCCGGCGCCATTGCTTCTTGACTTGACCTTGGGCAGGCACGCACGCTCTCCGCGCCTCAGTTTCCTCCTTTGTACAACAGAGGTAGTAAGTGACATCTGCAGTGTTGTTGGTAGCTTCCGGGAGTTAGAATAATGCCGGCCACCAAGAGTCCTTCAGGCGCATCCCGGAGAGCCTGGGCGGCGCTCTGGCGACCTTCTGAGTGACCGCCCTCCCTCCCTCCCTCCCCCAGGATGGCAACGAAGAGACAAGCACGTCTGTCATGCAGAAAACCCCCATCATCCTCTCAAAGCCTCCAGCAGAGCGGGTAAGCTGAGCTGGAACAGTCTGGAGGGAGGGCGGAGCAGTTAGGACGAGGGCCGCTCCGCTGATTGCAACCTCCTGTCCTGCAGTCAAAGCAGCCAGCACCTCCAGCAGCCCCCGCCGCCCCCCCAGCCCCAGCCCCTCTGGAGAAGCCCATCGTCCTCATGAAACCACGGGAGGAAGGGAAGGGGCCGGCAGCCACAACAAACGCCTCAGCCCCCGAGGGTACTGCCCCACCGCCCCCTGCAGCCCCGGCACCACCCAAGGGAGAGAAGGAGGGCCAGAGGCCCACGCAGCCCGTGTACCAGATCCAGAACCGGGGCATGGGCACCGCTGCGCCCGCAGCCATGGACCGTGAGTTGGGGCTCGTCGGGATCTGGTGGGAGCTGGAAGCCACCCCCGCGCACACGGACTCTCACTGCATCTCCTGTCTCCTGCTTCCTGCTGCCTGCAGCTGTCGTGGGCCAGGCCAAGCTGCTGCCCCCAGAACGCATGAAGCACAGCATCAAGTTGGTGGATGACCAGATGAATTGGTGCGACAGCGCCATTGAGGTATCAGAGGGCCGGGTCTCTCCCTGCTCGCGCTTCCCCAGGTCTCAGCCTCTCCTCCACCCGCCCTCACCCTGCTGGTGGGCAATGCCAGACTCGACAGCTGCTAGGCAGTGCGGCAGTGAGCGGAGATGGCTCGGGAGGTTCTTACTGACCGGGGTTGCCTTTTGGTGTCTTCACCAGCTCAGCTGTGCCAGGTGTCAGAATCCTGAGCTGCTCTGATGCTGGTTGGCAGAGAGGTTCCCCGTGAGCCCACACGCCCTCGGGACCCTGCTCCCATGCTCCTCCTCAGTCGTGGAAACCCCCGCTGCACCCTTGTTCACGGGTTTGAGTGTCCTGAGTTCCCCTCCAGCCCAGTAGCCCCTGCTCAAACCTCACATTCCTGGACTGTCAGTTTTCATTTCCCCTCTTCCGCTGCTGTTTCCCTCAGTCCTGTCACACCACACTCCTAGGTGGTCCCCTCTCCGTCCTCAACAGCGTGGTCTTACTGGGACAGCATGGCAGGCCCAGTTATTTCCTGGCTCAAGCTGCTTCTCTTTCCTGTTTTAAAAAAAAAAAAGAGGGCCAGTGTCCCCGCCCTCCGCTTCAGTGGCACCCTGCAGTGATGAGAGTGGCCTGCGATGGCTGGCTGGCCCTTAGCCACATGTCCCCACATGGACTAGTCCTGACTGAGAAACTGAATTTGTAATTATGCTTCATTTCAATGGATTTGAATTTAAACAGCCTCTTGCGGTCAGTGTCTACCATAAAGAACAGGACCTGAGAGATCTGCTGTAATGCGCCTAGGGTTTAGGCCCAGGATTAGCTTCTCTCTCTTTTTTTCTTTTTCAAGCTCTGCAGGTGATTCTAAGGAGCAGCAGCCACCTTGGAATCTTTAAAATTTTCCTGGAGGCTTGTCTCTGATGCCCTCTGGTGGTGATGGTCTGCAAACTGGTCGCCCTTGCGCGAAGGTCTCAGGATTTTCCAGGACTTTTTCCTTTTTTTTTTTTTTTTTTTTGAAGGCCAGGTGCAGGCAGGAGGAGAGAGGAGGAGGAAGCACTTTCAGTTTTATATAGTTTCTTGGACATCCATTGTTCCCCCCAGACCTGGGATGCCTGCTGGTGCCCTTGGGATGTGCGTGGACTGTGCTCCTCCAGAGGCGCTGACCACTACTCTACCTGGCACGCCCTCCAGGGGATTCTCAAACCCCACAGACAAGAGCCAGGACAGACACGCTCTGTTTCTCATGCTTCCCCATGTTTCCCAACCTGCCTGAAGCAGAAGGCCTCCCAGGAGTCTGCTGCCGTCACCCTCGTTGCCGAGTCCTGGCCTCTGCCTGTCCTTCATTCCTGCGCCCTCCCCTTCTCTTCCTTAAGATCATGTCCCTTTCCCCTGGCTTCCAGCCACACTGCCTTCCCGTCAGCTTCCTGACCAGCGCCTTCTGCTTCAGAGCTCTCGCCGTGCTGATCTGTATCCCGGACGCGCCGCATCGCGTCGCTCACTGACCCCGCACACGCACAGGCCCTTCGCCCGGTTGAGGGACTTGGAGCCGTGGCTGTTTTCCGTCCTCTGTGACAAGGCAGCGGGCCAGGCACGGAAGGCTGCCCCCACCCCACCTCGCCCCACCTCATTCCTGCTCCATCAGCTCACAGATTGATGGGGGTCGCACCCCCGCATCTTCCCACAGTACCTTTTGGATCAGACTGATGTCTTGGTGGTTGGTGTCCTCGGCCTTCAGGGGACAGGCAAGTCCATGGTCATGTCATTGTTGTCAGCCAACACTCCTGAGGAGGACCAGAGGTAAGGGGGCTTCAGGTAGGGATATGAGAGGCAGGAGGGGGGCTCTCACCTGAACGGGGAAGGGTGGGTCCACGTGTTATGTTACCGAAGGACTTTGGGAAGTTGCTTCCCCTCCATTGTCCTCAGTGTCTTCATCAGATGAGGGTGATGACGGGCTAGGCTAAATCTTTGTGTTTCCCAGGTGTCCAGTCCTGTTCCTCCCTCCCTCCCTCCCTGCCTTCCCCCTGAAATGGTACAGAACCCAGCCAGGAGCTGGGATGATGTATTCAGTAAGGCTTTGCATGTAGGCCCTGCCCTGCCATTTCCCAACCAGCTAACTTGGGCAGGTCACTTTGCCTCCCAGTATCCCACTACCTCATCTGTAAAGGGGGTTTTTGGAATATGAAATGAGGTCAGCTGGGCAAAAGTCAATAAGAACCTGGCACCGAGCAGTGCTACTAGGGTGTAGGCTGGCATGGCCTGGTAAATAGGGTGAGAAGAGACTGGATGCGGGAGTGGGTTTGGTCTTCACTCTTGAGTAAGGATGAGGGTTGCTGGTGAAGTAAAAGATGAAGTCACAGGAGAGGATTTGGGGAAGGAAAATATGGAAGGCTAGGCCCCAAATCTGGTAACAGAGAAGAAAAGGGAGAAAGATGGACTAGGAGATAGGCAGCAGGTACAGACTAAAGTGAGTCATAATGAGGGATGAGAGGGCTAGTAAAAAAAAAAATTCAGGCTACATTTATTATAAAGCAGGTGATGATACTACCCTGGATCCATGGAGGCCCGTCAGAGATCCCTGGACCCCTAACAGTATGTGCAGAACTTTATACACACCTGTAGTTACGCTCTTCTAGAGGAAGGGTCCATAGTTTCCACCAGGTCTCAGTGGGGTGACAGACCCAGAACAGGTTAAGAAGCACTGTTGTGAGACTGTCCGTCCACTCCACCCGGAGCTGGGAGGTTCCTGTGTACTGGGTGGGCTCATCCCCTCTTTGGCAGGACTTCAGCTCACTTGACTCTGCTTTGGGACAGCTCCAGCTCCCCTCATTCTCAGCTTCCACCCCAACTAGCAAAACTTCCCTGTGGCTCTCAGTGCAGATTCCTGAGCAAGATAGAATCCTGTTGGCCTAGCTTGTCTTTTTGAGCCACGTCAGCCTGTGATGTGGACTTTGGTACCAACTCTTAGCATTGGGTCTCTTTTACCTCCTAATTATCTTTATTCAGTCTTCAGCTTTTCTCTTCCATTCCCATCTCCCTGCTCCAAGCTACCTATATGCCCCTGGAGGATGCCCAGAGCCACCTAACTGGACCCTGCTGCAGTTCCGCTGAGTACTGAGTGCTTGCGAGGTGCTGGTTCTGGTCCGGGTGCTGGGGATACAACAGATGATGACAAACAGGAAGGATGTAGAGGTGGTGTGGGGCTAGGTGACAGTTTTAGCTTGATGGTCAGGAAAGGTCTCATCAGGCAGGATACTTGAGAAGCAGCAGCCTTGGACGAGACAGCCTGCCCTCCAGTCAAGGAGAGTAAGCAGGCGCACTTGTGGCTCAGTGGCTGCGGTGCATGCCGGGCAAAACCCAAGGACCTGGTTCTAGATAGACCTGCGTCGTGGCAAGAAAAAGAGAGGGTAAGCACAGACTTCTGAGTTTTGTGTGCACAACGGTGTGGAGGCCAGGGAGCTGGAGGAGAAGGAGCAGAAAGTGGGTGGTGGGAAGTCAGGTCAGAGGCACAGGGGCCCCCCGGGTCCTGGGCCAGGACGCTGTTTCCCTTGGCGCCTGCCGCCCTGTGGTCCTCACCGCACAGCAGCAGAGGGAACCTCAGGCCGGAATCCAGCCCTGTTGCGCCTCTCCTGGAGCCTAACTGCAGCCTTCTCCAGACTCACGCTCAGGCCCCAGCGCCTCACCGTACCCACCAGGACCTGGGCACCCTCTTCTTGCTCCCTGACTTCTGTCTGGAAAAGTCTTTGCCTCCATCCTGCACCCCAGCCCCTGCCTAAAGTTGCTTAATTAACTTTCCTTCTTCCTTTCTCATTGTCAGCATCATTATTCCCTCTCAGGGCAGCCCTTCCCAGCTCCACTAAGTTACCCCACGGTTCCTGATTTCTGTTGACTTACGAGCTAGAGCAGAGGCTCCGCGAAGCAGACTTTGCCTTCAGCTCACTGCTTTGCCTTGGTACCTGGCACATAGGCGCTCCTGAGTGTTTGGGAAGTAGGAGGACCCCTGCCTGGTTCCACATGACAAGCGGGAAGCTCCCCGTGGAGGGAGAAGTGGTTACTCTGGTTTTGCAGATTGAGTGGGTGAAGTCCTTCGTTCAGGTCCCAGAGGGACCACGTTTACTCCGTGGTGTGGGGCAGGCGCGGCCCAGCCTGCTGGCTCTCCAGTCCCCACCACCCACAGGTGGAAATGAGGGCGACTCACCTGGCAGGAAAGAACTGAGACTCAAGACCCCAAACAACCCCTCACCGTGAGGGTGGCGGGTATTCAGTCCTGTGTCTCAGTCCCTGCCCTATGGTAAGTGCCCTTGGTAGTCAGTGGCCGACAGTGAGTGTCACTATATATCAGGCCCTCTTCGGAGGCATGTCACCGTAACCCTAAGGTGTGACACTGTTGTTATCCCCGTTTTATATACGGGAAGACTGAGGGAAAAAGAGCTTGGGAACCGGTCGAAAGCCACGCAGCTGGGAGGAGTGCGAGCTGAGATCGGAGTCCAGCAGGCTGGCAGAGCGCCTGTTCTGGGCGCCTTACTTCACTGAACAAACGAACAGATCTAGTTAGGGTGACGGTGAAGTCCTGTGGAGTCACACACACACACACCACACGCACACACCAAACACTCCCCCCACACACACCACACACACACCCC
>RJWH01009737.1:0-20749 GCA_004363575.1 Solenodon paradoxus
TCTCCTCCTTCTGCCCCGCTTCCTCACTCTCCTCCTTCTCCCCGCCTGGCAGTCGGGGACAGGAGCCGCCTAACTACTTCCAGATGTGGACACAGCCACGAGTTCGTGGGGGGGGGAGGGGGCGGAGAAATGAGAGAGAAGCTGTAGCGATGGCCCTCAAATTGAACCTGGAGACCAGGCTCCCTGAGCTCCCAACCTCTGCCCTACTCCCGTTCAGCTGAGTATCTGACTCCCAAGTCTCCTGCTTGCTGTCCCCTCTTTCTCTTACAATCTCAGATTCCCTCCTGGAATTCAGATGTCAGTTACCAGGCAAGTCAAGGTCTTGGTACTCAGGATCCATGGGGACCAAGGGTCTGGGTAGACAGACTGAGAGGGCAGAGGATGGAAGTGGAGGAATGGGTAGTAGCGGAGACCTACAGGTGACAGTGGTCCTGCAGCAGGGAGGATTGGGGGTCAGAGATGGGGGGGGCAGTAGGAGATCTGGGAGGTGGTATGTTAGTAAGAGTCTAAAAGATCCAGAGGCATAACCCCTCAGGAATCAGGGCTCTGGAAGCTCCCTCAGGCTATCTGGAAGGTGCCAAGAGACCTACCTGGTGTAGTTGGGGGTCTGACCCTGGGCGAAAGGCAGCAGAGCACAGGCAGTGAGGAGGGGCCCCAAGAGAGAGGCTGTGGCAGCAGGCAGCATGGCTGGGGGGAGAGGTGCTGGGGTCCTCCAGACAGAGGCAGCAGCTGAGTTGCAGCGGCAGCGGCAGCAGCAGCAGCAGGGATAATCAGTGCCAGATGAGGCGGCCTCTGGTGTGTGGGCGTGGGGACTGGCCAGTGGGGCGGGCAGCAGGGAAGGCGGGCCAGGGAGAGTAGAGCAGGACAGTGGCGAGTCCAGGACACATAAATATTGACCTAAGTAGGGGGGTGGAGGCATGAGGGGCAGAGGGAACATCAAACCCTTGACCGTAATCCAGGCATCAAGCAATGTTATCTAGAAGTCCACTCTGTCCAGCACCTGAGCGTTCTGTGAACACAGCCCTGGTCCTTCCCAAGCCCACCCTCAGTCCTCCCCATTCCCTGCTTCTTTGGCACCAGAGGAAGTACTTCCCTGGACTCCCAACCTCTAATCACTTACCTGCTTCCTGACCACCCCTGTTCCAACTTATTTCACCTCAAATTTTTACAGCCTACTCTCCCTTCCTGTATCAGACTACGCCAAGGACAAGGAATTCTGCTCATTTTCTCTCCCAGATTTGGAGGTGCAGGAGTAGGGTAGGGAGGTTTGGTATGTGCAGAAAGAGACTCCCACTAATGAAGAGGAGGATGGAATAGAGGGGACAGAATACCATATGAGACCAGATCTGGAAGGTGAACAGGAGAGGTTGGGGGCTAGACTTCACAGGGAAATATTATACATAGAAGTTTTCTGAAGTCAGGCAGAAATGGCTTCCTAAGGATGGGAATACACCTGGTAAACAGAGGGTCTTGCTAACTGTGGCTTCCAAGTCAAGAAGGGTGGGTCTTGGGAGTGTCAGGGAGAGCAAGCTGAAGGATTCAGGTGCCCTCAGCTCTGCTGCCACTGGAAGCTTGAGCTGCATCGGCTCTGCCCACTTGTCCATGCTCCTGTCTTCCTCCTCACCCACCCAGCCAGACATCACCCAACCTCATCCACTGCCCCATTTTCCTCCCAGGCCTCCAGGTTCCAAACTGGACCTCATTTCAGCCTTTTATTCTATCTGTCCATCAAATCTCTTGTCCATGATAGTCAGGTTGGGGGCCCCTCCTGGGTAGCCCCCTGAACATTTTACAAAACAGTTCCCTGCCCTGGCATATCTAGCAGTACCCCCGTTGTGTCCCCCTTCCTGTGTGTACAAACAGCATTCCTTGCTACCACTCCATCTCTCCTTAGCCCCTGGCCAAGGGCCAGACTCTCCCTCCAGGGGTAAGGCTAGGAGAGGGGAGGGTCAGCTTTCAGGGATTGGGGGACCTGGGCCAACCCCTCCGGCAGCCTTTTGCAACATGTCCAGGGCCTCCCAGAAGAAATCCTTCTGTGCAGCCATCAAGGGCATCCAGCCCACAATCTCCTTCATCTTTTCCATGCGGTCCTGCAACGTGAGGCAGTTGTGGATCTGGTTGAGGTATTCCTCATAGGCCCAGGCTGTCCCTCCAGGGTCCTGAGATGCTCCGGCCTCCAGGCTAGATTCGGGGGTCCCTACCACCCTGCTTGCTGGTAGGTCCCGATAGGCAGTATGGTGATCGATGTCATGGCTGGACAGCATGTAGAGACACTCTCTGGTAGAGCAGAGGGTACAGGCACACAAAGGAACCTTGGAGGAGAGAAGGGACTGGCTGAGTGGGGCCTTGACTCAGGGGTTCCCAGGCAGCTGTTGTATTCCTCCCTTTCAGACCAGCCTTGAGCCAGCAAGTGAGTTACGGCTGGCTGAGCGTCCTGGGGTTGTGTGAGGTCAGACAGGAGCAGCAGGGTCTCTTAAAGAAGAGAACCAGGAGCCATATGCACAGCAGGAGAGGGAGGTGGGGTGGAGCTGGGGAAATGGAGCTCTGGGTCTCTGCAGGAGCCCCAGCTGCAGTCCCATGGGCCACCTGACTCCATTGTTCCTACCCTCCCTGATTGCCCACATGTCTGCCCCTTCTCTGACCTTGACGTGAAGTTTGACGAAAGAGGCACTTCCTTTAGGCCAGCCTGGAAGGCGTCCTCCTGCCCCACAGCCACAGCCCAGCAGCTCCTTGCTGAAGTCCGAGCCCTGGCTCAGCACCAGGGAGTGGTTGAGACCACACCACAGGGCAATGGGGCGTTGCAGATAATGTACCTGAGGACACAGGGCCAGGGTCCGAGAGGGGGATGTTGAGCAAAGGACTGGGAGCTGAGGCTGGAGAAGGGTAACAGGTTGGCTTTAGAGAAGAATCTAGGGAAACCAGGAGAAAAAAGAAATGGGACCCAGCATACTTCCTGCCCCCTCCCCATCCCCCGCCTCCCACCCCAGGATGTCTGCCCTGAGAGCTGAATGCAACCCCCAAATGCTGGTCTCCGTGGGGTCTAGCATTTGTTGGTTCCTTGTCTTTGCTCTCTCAAAAACAGGTTACTTGCCTCAATGCTGCTGACTACTCTGATTCTTACCTCTCAGACCTGTATCACATAGCCCCTCTTCCTGCCAGTATCAGTGGGAGGAATATCCTTCTTCCCAAGGCCTAGAGACTCGTCCCTCTGTAATTTCAGGTTAGCCTCCAGGGAAACCTTTCCTTCCACTTATTCCTCCCTTTCCTCTCTAGCATTTTTGATTTATCATATTAGTATATTCCAAAATGGCCACCCTATTTTGAAAAAACATTCCCACCCGAGTCCTACAGCTTTTCTCTCTGTCATTTATAGGCAGCAGAAGAGATTACCTGGCCAGTGTCAGGTTGTGACCTGGCTTCTCTCCTACACTACTAATGTGTTCTCGTCAAAGGCACTTGACTTCCCAATTCCCAAATCCTGGGGCCTTCCCTGCATTCTCTCCTGAGATTGTAAGCACTTTAATTTTTAAGATACAGACAAGTTAATTAGTTGTTACAAAAATTTATAAAATATTGGCATGCTGACGTTAATTTAAAAGCCACTGGAAATCCCACTACCTACCATGAGCATCTTGTGGGGTAGTCTCTTTTTCACTGCTGTCTATACAAATATATATGTCAACTGTGTATTTTTAAACAAAAATGGGATTGTACTAAGCCCATCATTTCATAAATGGCTTTTTTATTTTCACCTAAAATTATGGCATGACCATCTTTCCATGTCAGTACATAGTCCTACCTTGTTGCTCTGTCACTGTTCATTTCCCCTCCTCTTTGAAACTCTGTGCCTGTGTGTCTGGCCCTCGCATTTAAGGGCCTGCCTCTTATCTCAGACGCAGCTCATTTTCATTCCCTCTGTGTACAAAGCCCTCAATTGCCCAGGTTTGCTCCTCTGGCTCTACTTTTGTCATTTCAATCCTGTTCTAACTTGGCATCTAACTGCCAGCTAGACACTTCTACTTTAATGATTTACCTCACTGTCCAGAGGTCCGAACTCCAGCACCTTTCCAATTCACTTTTGTTGGTGATACCATCTCTCTTTGAGGGACCTATTACCAGAGCCTTCTTTGTCCTACATCCCTCTCCTCACATCTAAATCAGTTTTCAGGGTCTGTTCATTGTTTTGTAAAACATCTTGTGTATTCATTCCTCTCCTTTCTGGCTCTCACTGGGCCAGCTGCTAGTCCTAGTCACAAGTGCTGTCAGTACTCAAAGCTTCCCAGAGAGCTTCTCACGCTCAGCCTCCTGTGCATCACGGAAGGGTAACCTGTTCTCAGTCACTTGCGGGGGTTGCCTTCTACTCCAGAATCTGCAATGACTCTTTCCCAAATCTGCACCTCTCCAGGTTTGCACCCACCTAACCAATTGCCAAAACACCTTCTCTGCTTTAGTCAGGCACACATCTTCTCACTGTCCTAGGTATGTGCAAGCTTTGTCCCCATACCCATTACATAGAATGCCTTTTCCTATCCCCACCCAAATCCTAGCTAACCCACTAGGCCCTGCTCATAGCTCATCTCTTCTAGCTACTTCATTCTACCCAGGTCTCCCTCTTCCCTAAATTCCTGTCACCCTTCCAGCAATGTGGAAATACTTCAGTGTCTGCCTTGGGTGAGACATGCAACAGTATCACAGGCATCACATACTGGCTGACTTAACTTCCCTAAGGAGTAGGAAGTAGCTTCTAAGGAAATGGAAGACAAAGCGAGATCAGGTTGGGGGGAGTGGTTAAGGAACTGGAGGGAGGGGTTCAGATGAAAGTTGCTGGGCAGTAATCTTACCTGTGTGGGCTCCCCTCGGTCCATTTTGTCCCCTGTTCCCAGCTGCCCATATCTGTTATTTCCCTGCATAAAGACTCGGCCAAATTCATCCACCAAGCCAAGGTGATTGTAGCCAAGAGCACAGAATAGGATCTAAGAGGTAAGACAGAAAGGGGAGATGGACATTTAGTTCCTCCCAGAGTTCTAGGCTCTCCCACCTGTGAACCTGCCATTCCCAGCTGATCTCTTTTGGCCTTCCTTGCCCTCTATATCACCCCTCTCCTTGGGTTCCCTGTCCCTCCCTGATCAATCATTTGATTCCTGCTCATATTTCAGACCCTGGGTACTTTCAATCCCTAGAACCCTGCCTCCCTCTGGTCTGCCCCATGTCCCTGGGGAACCTACCTTGGCAGGCAGTGAGAGAGCAAGTGGCATCTGCTGGTCCAGGGGGTCAAAGGCTTGAAGGGTCCCAAAGAGATCACGATACACCCCTGGGGTATGCACCTCAAAATATACTCCCCCCTGGTCTGGGGGGTTGGGAGCCCTCAGTTCAGCCACTTTGGGCACCCATTTCCTAGGGACAAGCCCTACCTGGGATGAAAGTTGCAACATCAGGGGGGTCTCACACCACTAGAAATGCATCAGCTATAATGTCTGGGAACCTAAACTCATCTTTTCACTGGGATGCCCTAAGGGGTCCACTATGGGGCTGAAGTAAGAAGGGGTGGTGTATGCCAGTCTTGGAAGGTCTGTTCAAGGCTGGGGTCCGGCAAAGAAAGGAGGGAACTCTTACCCGTGATGTACAAAGTACTGCTTTGGTTGGAAGACATGCAAGCCACACGCAGATGAGGCAGGCAGCGAGACACCTTCCTCAGGGCCAGCTGTACTGTGTAGGAGCGTGGCTGGTCCAGCTGCGTTTCATTCACTACCAAATTGTAGATCTTTCCTTCCTCTGTGGGATGAGGGAAGGCAGATGATTATGCGGAGGAGGGGACCCTCCAACATCTACATAAACTTCCCAATAGACTCCCTGAACCCAATCGGAGGAAACCATTACTGCCCTAGGGCAGGGCTGGAAGAAAAAGTGTGGCATTGAAGTAAGGGAAGAGTGAATTCCAGATCTCCAGCCCCTTTACCACCAAAAATAAATCCCCTGTCCCTCCCTGATCAATCATTTGATTCCTGCTCATATTTCAGACCCTTGGTATATTCAGTCCCTAAAGCGCCTCAAAACAAGTCCCTCAGCTGAGAGATGGGTGCAGGAAAAAGAACTCCAGTAGGAAGTTTTTGCAGAATTCAGTAAAGATGTCCAGGAACGCAAGGGCCTGCTGGCATTAAGAAAATCAGGTGTAGGTTTGGGTCCAGTACAGGGGACATTGAGAAAATAACGCTGGGGTATGAAGTGAGTGCCTGGCCAAGAGGTTGATTTTAGAATTAAAAAAATCAGGCACTCAACTAGAACAGTGGTTCCCAAACTATTATTTGTAGCAGGGTTCTTTATTGTTTGAGATATGCAGAATCCTAAACTCAGAGAGGGAGCCAAAAGCAGAGCTATTTGGTCTGAGACCACGAAGAGGTGGCAGGCGGTATCTCAAGTATCTGTAGGAAACAATTTACAAATCACTGCTCTAGGTCACACCTGTGAGGAGCAGCAGAGCCCTCTGAGTCTCCTGACCAACCAGCACAATCTGCTTGAAGCTCATGGAGTAGTGGAAGGTCATCTTGAAGACCCGCTGCCCACTGGATTGCAGATACACCTCGACACAGTCGCAGGCCCGGCTGCCAGTTGTGCCTACCACTCCAGGCTGCTCCCGAGTGGCCAATACATAGAGGTATTTACGGTAAACTGTATCGCATCTTGGGTCCGAGGCAAACTGCAGGGAAACATAAAGGTGTCTGTGATCTAGGTGTCTAGGACCTTGCAGTAGGATGCAACTGGGGAAACGATCCTGGGGTGTGAGATGAGATATTTGGGTCCAGGGCTGGGAAATAAGGACTTGTTTTCTGCAGTTCCTGGTCTGGGAGGACAGCTGTCCTGTGAAGGACATCAGAGAACCAGTGTGGGCCTTGGATCTCCAGAAAAGGGGCAGATTCTTAGCTTCCCAGGCTCTGTTACTCACATCCTTTGCTCCACGACACAATATGACATAGCGGCAGGCCCGCTTCCACTGGATCTGGCCAAGGGTGGAGGAGACCAGGGCATTTTTGAGGAAGAAGAGGGTCCCTGCATAGTCGAGAATGAATATGTGGTCTTTGGTGGGCAAGAAGCGGCGGTAGCCATGGGCTAGCAGGGGGGCCACACTCTTGCTGAGACAGCGGCGTCTGCCCCCAAATGCCTGGAAATACAGGCCCTTTGTGTCTGGAGAAGGGAAGGAGATGGAAGGTTCAAGGGACCAGAATGACACAATCAGATGAACTAGAACTTGGGCAGATGAGATTTCTCAGATACCCTAGAATTTAACTCTTTCCCACCCCCAGGACTGAGGAACAGACTCCCTTCCAAAGAACACCTGGAAAACTTAGAAGATACCCTCAATTATACCCTATGCCTAAACTTCAGTTCTCTGCCCCACCTCAGCCCAAAGGTCATATACATGCTACTAAGTACTTCTGTGGTCCAACCTTGCATCAGGGACACTAAGAGAAATATAATAAATACATAGAAAAAAGAGAGGGGGAGGGAAAAGGAATGACTAGATGAGTCAGTAACCTTCCCTCACCTCTCTCTGGCTCTGCCATCTAGATCAGGTCTGGATCTGCTATCTGGAATTCCCTCAATCTCTAGTGTGTGGGATGAAGTAGTTGATTATGGGCTCCCTGGAAAGGGTGGGGACTTAGAGCATGTTTCTCAACCTAGGGGTAGTTTTGTCCTTCAGGGCACATTGGTTGTCACAAGTGGGGGAGGTGCTACAGGCATTTAGTGAGTAGAGGCCAAGGATACTGCTAAATAGTCTATAATACAAAGTATGGCCCCCCTCTTCCAACTTCAAAGAATTATGTGGAGTGCCTTGGTGGAGCAGTGGTTAAGTCAGTAGCCTCCAAAGGAGCAAACCACATGCTCCTGAGTTTGAGTTCTGGGTCTGGGGGGAAACAACCAGGATGAACAACTAAATAAAGATAAAATGCTTCTTCCTAAAAAAAAAAAAAAAAAATTTGGTCCAAAATGTTAGTACTGATAAGGTTGAGAAACCCTGGTTTAGAAGAGGGGAAAATCCCAGGTTTGAGGCGTGGAGGGTGTCTCTAAGATAAGATTTGGAAGACAGTTTGAATATGGAACACTTGGCCGGGTTGCGAGTAATGGGGACTCTGGGAGGAATGTCTGTCAGTGCTCTGGCTCCAGAGACTTGAACTACTTGCTGGTATATGAATCTAACACGTATCTTCAAGGGACTGGGGCCATAGGAAGGTTGACTAGGAATGCTGAGGTCACTGGGCAACTTTATGGAACAGAAAGGATCCCAGATTAAGTAGGACAGAGGCAAAGGGAACTGGAGGTTTGGGGGAAAGTGTACAGTTAAGAATGGCAGCTCTCTTCCAGGGCCGGACCCCAGAACCCTGCTCCCGTAGGTGGGGACTGAGTCTGTGGCAGATGCGTCTCCATACGCCCTCAGCGTCACAGACTTCATGGAAGTAGTGGCAGGTTTGGCCGAGAGCAACTACATCTCTGACTGGGAGAAATGAGATGATATGCTCCACCTGGATGGCAGGAAAGAAAAAGCAGGTATCGCTGGGGGGTTCCTCAGTGGTCTGGTCCCAATCCTTTAGTCTTAATAGTCCCTGAAATACTCACCAGCTCTGGGGGGAACAACTGAACAGAAATAGGGTTCCCTCTCCCCTTCTTCTCGTCACTCCCAGGCTCTGGACCACATGAAGGGCAGCTCCGCTTCACCTACCCAAGGAGAAAGGGAAGTACAGGGTTTCCCTGAGTGCCATGCTTCTTTTTTTTTCCCTTCTTTCATCCTGTCTTATCTATTACCTTGGAGGTTTACAACCCTGACATCCAGCTCTGTGCTGTCCAATCCTCCCATCTTTCTCTTTAGATTCCTGGGTCACCCCTCTTTCCTTGGTCCAACTTCTCCAAATAACCCTGCCCCCGAATCTCTTGATGCTATCTTGCAGCCCTTCCCTTCCTCACCCACCTCTCCTCCCCCCACACCCTGAGCCCCTCCTCCCAACCGCACAGCCTGGTGGATTTTTGCAGCTTCTGTCTACGACTTCTTCTCACCATCCTGATTGCCCCATCCCTGCTTTGCCTTCATCTCTCCAGGGCACTTGGCCCCCTGTACTCAGCTCCCTGGCCCCCCATCCCTGCTGCCTTTCCCACACCATGTCCCCTGCATGGGCTTAGGGGACCACTCCTAAGCCCCTCCCCCATGGAGTCAGGGCAGACAAACTTCTCTGTGACCTCACTGCCCAGCCACTGTGACCTATGTTCCCCAGCCTTGCCTGGGATTTTCTCTCCTGGACAACTCCTGGATTCCAGCTCAGCTAGCCAGCCAGTGGGCTCCTGGAACATGCACTTTACAGAAGAACTAAAGTGTGAACTACTGGGAGATAAGGCCTTTACCTTCAGGGAATAGTAGTTGGTTTTTCCACTCGAGGCCCTTTTAGCACTAACTCTTTAGAGAAACACTGGTGAGTTCTTCATATTGCAGCAGGACAGGGCCTCCAGGGAGGTTGTAGCTCAAGTATAAACAAACAAACAAAAAACCCAAACAAACAAAACACACACACACACACACCCCCCAAAAGGATTAACTCAGTTTTAACAGGTCAGGGGCAGAAGGGTAGAAAGGTGACCCTGCTCATGATCATCTAGCTCAGAAAAAAACGTGCCCAAATGCAAGTGGGAACCATTCAGCACACTTTACAGTCTCACGAAAAACACTCCCTAAGGCAGATTATTTTCCTGGGACAGTAGCATCACTGCATGTATAAAGGGCAACCTCAAATGGAAAAAACAAAACAAAACAGGGAGAGATGCACTCTGAAAGCTTAGGATGTTTGCCCAGAGTCTAAGCTATTGACTTAGTCTTATGGGGAGGAGGGATGACATTTACGAGGACTTGTGCCTCTCCAGGTAGCAGCAGAAAAGATATACCAGTTACTCCAAGGAGCAGGCAGCTGGTTCTTTCAGAGGTGCCAAAGAATGCTATCCTAGACAGCCAGCCCCCAGCTGTGCAAACGAACAAGTTGCACAGAAATAGGCTCTTATTGGTGGTGACTAGTATACAGCTAGTTTGGGATACCTAAGGTGATATTTTAATTCAATAACATCCGAGTTGTGACTTGAGAAATTCGGTTGTGTCGTTTCGAGCCGCCATGAACCTATTAAGTGGACTGTGTTGGGTACTTCTGCCACCTAACAGAATGCTGAGATCTCGCAGCAGACAGAAAAAGTACTGCCTGCAGGCTCTGCCTGTATCTGGGTCCCCCTTTTCCACTCCATTTCACTTGGGGAGGCAAAGAGAGGTCACACATTGAACTGTTCAATCTGATGTAGTGGGGGCCTGTCTGCTAGTGGGGGCTGTCCGTAACCTGCAGTTTGCTCTTGCCAACTGAACGGCCCACCGCCTCGGTTTCCTTATTGGTAACCCGGCGGGATTCAAGACGAGAAGGGCCCCCTCCAGACTAAACCCCGGCTCCTGACATCACAATTCCTGCTCAGGTGCGCTGGGGGCGGCAGACAAGGGCGGGAGCTCACACGGCTTCCCCTGTCTCCCGAAACCTTCCAGAAGATGAGCTGGGCACCTCCTGGCAGCCCGGGACTTGAGACCGTCGCAGGGCCTCAGCCTCCGCAGTCAGAGTGGCTCCCACGGCCCCTTCGGCCGCCACGAGCCCCAGCACACTGGCCTCGGGCGTCGCCTTGCTACTCTCGGCCTCTCTCACGCCCTTGAATCTCACTGGCTCGCTCCCTAAGGCGTCCAGCTCGTTCACGCTACTCTAGCCCTCACACAGCTCCCAGCCGGCACAGCGCGCCGTGCTCACATTCTTTTCCTCAGCCTCAAAGTTCTAGCTCACCCGCCTCCTCCTTAGCGAAGGGACCGCCTTCTCGCCCATGCTATTGGTAGATAGAGCCGTCCCTCAGAGAAGAGGCCGGGCCACGTTCCCTCCGGAGGATCTAATTGGCCTTCTTGACAGTCACTCGACTATCTGGCTTGAGATTGGTCTTGCGTTGGAAGAGGCCCAGGTAGCCGGCAGGCGGTCTCCCGGCCTCAATCCCTTCTAGTGGAGCGTCAGCGTCCCCGCCTCCTGGTTGAACCTGATTGGTTCCAGCTCCAGCCTTAATTGATTGGATGCGACAGCGCGGGGCGGGCCTGCCCGAATCGTCGGCCGTTGGCGAGCGCTCCCTGCTAGTCCCCCTCCCTCCCCTCGCCTCCCTCCTGCGCCGGCGTCTCCACCCACCAGGCGGGTTCTGATTAGTCACTTGGACGCGTCTCGGGACCCCGATTGGTCCGCCGGGTCCCTGAGACCACTTCCTCCCCCTTGAAGCGACTACGGCGGCTCCAAGGAGGGACGGCCGGTCCCGTCAGTCAGGCAGCGAGAGCCGCCGGGAGCGGATGGCGGCGGCGGTAGCGGCTCCACTTGCTGCCGGAAGTGAGGAGGCGGCGGCTACGACCTCCGTTCCAGGGCCTCTGGGTCTGCCTGGGAGCCGCAGTGCAGAGCGGGCCCTAGAGGAGGCCGTGGCCACCGGAACCCTGAACCTATCTAACCGGCGCTTGAAACACTTCCCCCGGGGCGCGGCCCGCTGCTACGACCTGTCAGACATCACTCAGGCTGGTGAGTGCACCCGGCCCCGTGCCGACGGGGACCCTCGTTTGCTTGTCCCCGCCCTTCTCTTGTTTCTCACCCAGCCCCGGAGCCTGGGCCACCCCTTCCGCTGGCTGTCGGGTGCTCGACCCTGCCGGTGTGCAGAAGCCTGCTTCCCCCGTCTTCCCCCTTGGAGAACTACTAGACAATGAAGGCATTTTTCGTTTGAGCCGAGCGCCGAGCGTCTTCGGCGAGCGTTCTGAGAGCTCCCCGCCCTCCGCTCTATTTACATATCTGCGCACCTGTAGCGTGGTCCCGCCCCTCACCTGGGTGGCTCCTTTGCATGACGTCTTCAACCTCAGTTTTAATCGTTCCCTAAAGCAGCCCCCCTCATCATCTCCTCCAGTTATGCCTTTCCTTTCCCCAACATCGTCTCCAATTTTTACCCCCCGCTCCACCGAGATCCGAGCAGTCCCAGGCACCCCCGCTTCCCAGGATTTGCCCCTAACAACCTGATTGATGTTTCTGCTTGTAACCCCGCCCCCTAAGGTCACTGGCCCTCGGCTTCACCTAACAGCCTATAGAAAAGCGCAAATCTCCTACTCCGCTAACTCTGCTCTCAAGCTCTTCCGCCTGTTATCCCGACCCCCTTATCTGGATCTCCTTTCTACGCGTATGAGGTCACTGTGGAGTCTGACCTCATAAGGACCCCAGAATTCCCATTTCAGTTTCTGCTTTCCCTAGGGAGAAGGACTTGAGTCCAGTTGCTGAAAGGAAGGAAATCTTATCTCTTAGCTAATAGTGCTGGGAACTAGAGACTGTCCCACTCTCCTTCCACTGCCCCACCTCCAGGACTCCAGTCCTGCTCCCTCCACCCTGGTGTCTGATGGTGGGGTGTGGGGGAACCCTACTGACAGGTGAGTCAGGCCTCAGCTGCTCAGGAGGCAAACTGTGACCTTAGGCTGGCAGCTGGGGTGTGGGGATTGGGAGAGGGGAGGAGGGCTGCATTCCCGAAGCCCCACCCCAGGCTGGCCAGGGCTGGACGAGGGTGCCCTCTTGATTGCCCCTCTCCCCAACCCGGTGTACAACTCTCCCATATTACGTGCCTGCTCACCTGCAGACACTCCAGTGGGCATAGACACACTCTGGGGAGAACCAGTTTAAACCTCCCCACTTTCTTTGGGCTTTGGGTAAACTTATGTGCCCACGACACAGTAAGTGAGCTCTGGCAGTAAGTGAGCCCCAAGAGCCATTCCAGTCCCTCTCAGTCTCCCCTAGCCTCTAACCCCCAAGCTCCAGATTGACCTCAGCAGCTGTGTGACACTCGCCGTCTGTTCCTTTTCCCCTCCCCCTTGCTTGTTTTTTTGACAAAGACCAAATGTTATTCTTTACTTCCTTCACTGTCTCTGAGTGGACTCCTGGGGAAAACTACCCAGCAGTCCCCAGCCCCTCCCAGCTCCTGCCTGCTCCCTGCCTCCTCCCCCAGCATTCCGGCTCAGGGTGCAGCCAGCCCTGTGAGGGAGCTTGGGTGGTGAAGCAGGAAGATCCTAGTCCCTCTCTGCTCTGTTGTCTAGAGAGGAATCCTCAGAGCCCAGAATCTAGGCCAAATGGGGTTGATCTTGTCCAGAGGTGTCTCCTCTGTCCCCTCTCCCCAAGCAGGGTGCGCATAGCTCGGGGTGGAAAGGGGAAGTGAGGAAAACAGTTGTCCGTGCAGCCCTCCACTCCTCCTCACCTTTCAACCCAGACCAGTACCTTCAAGACTGTGTTGCCCAAATAATTTTGAACATTTCCTGCTGCTTTCTCAGCTCTTTCTGACCCAGTGTTCTTCCTGCATGTTTCTTATGGCCCTGGTCCCCCATAACCCTTGGACCCTGTTCCTGGGGCCCATAGTAGGATGAATCCTGAGACAGGGGAGGGGCTGCTCTCACAAAAGAGAAGTGCCGCTCATTCTCTCATAGACCACATCCTGTCCCTTTGGTGCCCTGCCTCCTCCAGCCTGGGCTCCCTTCCTCTCCCAGCTTTTGCCCCTGCCACTCGCTTACCCCATCAGAACTTGTTCTCCACCCCCTTCATCCACATACACACATTTGTGGATGCAGAGGACCAGGCAGATGGAGTGGGGGATGGCATTGGGCTGCCTTCTCCCATAACATCTGTCTGTGTGCACCAGGGTGGCAACAGAGAGGGAACCAGGAGGATTCCTGGAATATCAGGCTATCATCCTGCTAAACATGGGCCTACCAGAGACAGAACCTGGCAAAGGTTTCTACTTCATTTCCTGTCACCAGACTCATTTCCTGGGGGATATACCCCAGCTTCCCCTCTTCTCAGCTCTTGCTCACCCCTCCCTGGGGAGGGCCTTCTAAGAAGCTCACCCAAGTTCTATTGCTTGAGATTTCCCCAGTAGGACTTGGGCCTCTCCTGATACAGGCTGAGCTGAGGAAGCAGAAACCCCAGCTTCTGGAGGTATATCTCCAGACTGGAGGGAACCCCAGGGCCTGCCTCCTTGCATTGTGATAGCAAACCACTGCTTGAGCTAGGGCGGTGGTAATAGACTCTGCCCTCTTTTTCACTCTCTCCACTCCCACTTGTGTCTAAGATACAGGCAGGCAAGCTCCTAACTCTGGATCAATCAGAGAAGAAGGCTTGGTGGGTCTGGAAAAGAGTAGGAAGGCTCAGCCCTGAAAGTATGCCTGGATGGAGGAGGGACCTGAGGACTGAGCCCCCACCTCCAGCTCAACAGTGGGCCTTCCCTTCCTGGTCCTTGCGAATCTGTAATGTCATAGTCCCTTGGACCTGGCTTGCTGATCCTGAGCCACTATTCAGTGTTGGGACCTGTATTACATCTCTAGAGCCAGACCGCAGCAACCCTTGGCTTCTCCCTGTGTTGAAAACAGATCGTGGTTGGGACACAGGCCCCGAGGAGGCATGGGTTTTCCCTGTGGCCTTTCCCAGGGGCTGTCCATAGTCTTAGCTTGTGCCTCCCAACCCAGCACCTTGCTGTGTAGCACCAACCTTTCTGTGGAATACCAGCCCTCTCCTTGCCGTTGCGTTCACCTCTCCTGGCATTTCAGAACAGCCGGAACCACAGAATTCAAGAATCCAGCCTCTCTGCCAGAATCTTCCTCATTCGTATTAAAAGTCCCGACTTCTGTGACCCAGTGATCTGAGGCCTTTGCCTTCCTTTTGTCATTCTGGTCATGCTTGGAATGTGCTCTAGTTTGCAGAAGGCTTTGTTATCTCATCAGGAGCATAGGTTGATAGGCCTGGTTCTTTAGGTCTGGTGGGAAGCACAAGGGCTGGGCAACTGGCTCTGGGTCCTCCTGTCCAGGGCTGGGCCTCTCTATAGCTCTCCTGACACCCGCTTCCCCAGACCTGTCCCGGAACCGGTTTCCCGAGGTGCCGGAGGCAGCGTGCCAGTTGGTGTCCCTGGAGGGCCTGAGCCTCTATCACAATTGCCTACGATGCCTGAACCCAGCCTTGGGGAATCTCACAGCCCTCACCTACCTCAACCTCAGGTAGGGGATGGGAGCTTGTCCTCCCCAGCCCATGTCCCCAGGCACAGCACCTGAAGGCCTTCCTGCTGACCCCAAAAGTGGGGCAGCTGGGCACATGCCTGGGAAGTGAATCCACTCCCTTTCTCCTGCCACAGCCGCAACCAGCTGTCATCACTGCCACCCTACATTTGCCAGCTGCCCTTGCGGGTGCTCATCATCAGCAACAACAAACTGGGAGTCTTGCCCACCGACATCAGTGCCCTGGGGAACCTGCGACAGCTTGTGAGGATGGGGACAGGGCAGGCAGAGGGACAATAGAGCCAGGCAGTGGGGATCATTTGGGGGAAGTTGGGGAAAGGCTGGGACTGAAGTGGGTGCCAGAGTAGGAGGCAGTTTCCAGTGCTCTGGACTCAGCTACCCTTCCCACCTCTTTCGTGATTCCAGGATGTGAGCAGCAATGAGCTTCAGACCCTCCCAGCAGAGCTGTGCAACCTCCCTTCCCTGCGGGACCTCAATGTGCGGAGGAACCAGCTCAGCACCCTGCCTGATGGTGAGGGGGATGAGGAACTAGAGTGTGAATGACTATGAGTGCATACGCACATGTGAATATGTGTGTGAGTGTATCTACCCTGGAGAAGTCAGACAAGGAATCATCACAGAAAAATTAGGCCTTTGTTGCCCAGGGTTTTATAGTATATAAAACAACTTGTAAATGATTTTATTTGAACTTGACCAACGCTTGGTGGCTAGCAAGGCATGAGTTATTAGTTCTATTTTACAAATGGGGAGAAAGGCAAAAGCGGGATGGGTGGGTAGGCAGGTGAGTAGGTGAGCACCTTAGCACCCTGAGTTGGATGATGCTCTGTGCTGCCTCCTCAGAGATTCTGAATCTGTGGGGCCACTCACTGGGGCCCCTGCAACCCCATTTTAACAAGCTAATTGTAATGTGCCCCAACATTTGATAGCCTCTGCTTTGGAGGCACACCCTCTTTTATTCGGCCAGCTCTATGTGTGTGTATGTGTGTGTTTCCTGTGTTTTAGGTGGGGGCCAGGTAGATGTGAGTGATGTCACTCAAACCTGGGCCAAGTCTTAATAACTTAATGGAGAGAGAGACTGAGGAAAGTGCTAGAACACGATACTTAAGGAGCTACAGGTATACAGGGAGGTGGAGCTCGCCCTTGAAAGAGAGAATTCTCAATCCTTCTGCATCCTAGGCAGAGGAAATCTCCTGTGCAAGTCATGGGGTGGTAGGGTGAATGGTCCAGCATGATGAGTCAGAAAGGCCAAGCAGGGCTGGGCAGGAAGGGCCTGTGCCAGGCTAACTGTAGATTTGAAAATGAGTGAAACTTAGGTGGCCTTCACTTTCCTGGAGCTGCCTGGCCCTTTCTAAGCTGGCTCTCTTTCCCTCCAAGTCAGAGGGAAACAAATAAGTATTTGATCAGGGCACCCTCTGAGCCATAAAAGAGACCCCAGCAGAGTGCTCTGACGTCACAGAAAGAGCAGTGAATTCCAGCCTAGTGTCTTCAAAAACTTCATGGAGGAGGCCGCATTGGAGTTAAACCTTGAAGGTTGTGTGGGCAGAAACAAGGTATTCTCCCAGCTGAGCCGACAGCATGTAGAAAGGCCCAGAAGCTGAGAGGCTGGAGGGTAATCCGATGTGGTATGAAGATGGGCATTGAGCGAGGAATTTGGACTGAGCCCAGTCATGACTGTGACCAGGCTGGGCCAGGGAGGGGTGATTTTTCTTATGTATCTCAGACCTTTGAGAATCCAACTGTGCCATGTTGAGAAGCAAGAGAAAGTAGAATTTCTTGTAGGTGGGCACAGACAATGAAGTGAGTAGGTGGCAGCCCCTCCTCCTGGGTGCCGCAGTGCCTGGCACAGCCTCTACCCTGAGAACCCGGTTACAAGTCATGGAAGGGTTTTGAGCAATGTGGAGTCACAGTTTGGTTTGGGACTTACCCTGGTTATTGAGGATCATTGATGTGTGGAGTGGGCAGGGTGGAGCAAAGGAGAGGGGAGCATGCGGGTTGGGCCCATGGCGGGCCTGAAGGTGGAATAGGTTTGGGCAGGCAGGAAGCTGGGCAGTTGTTCCCCCCAGCCGGCCCGAGCAGCGGCTGTGGTGGGCCCAGGGGTGACTGGCTGGCCAGAGCGGAGGACTTGAGCACGAGACCCTAGCCTTGAGCATGCCCTGATTCTTCCTTCCCCCTCCCCCAGAGCTGGGGGACCTTCCTCTGGTTCGCCTGGATTTCTCCTGTAACCGAGTCTCCCGCATCCCGGTCTCCTTCTGCCGCCTCAGGCACCTGCAGGTCATTCTGCTAGACAGCAACCCCCTGCAAAGCCCACCTGCTCAGGTGAGGGCAGGCTGTGGGGGACAGGGATGGGATGGGGCAGGAGTGGGGTGCGGTCCTTCGGTAGCCAAATAGGATCTGGGGAGCCCCCGCTCAACTCCCCATGCACATCCTCCTCAACTCTAGATCTGCCTGAAGGGGAAGCTGCACATCTTCAAGTACTTGTCCATGGAGGCTGGGCGGCGTGGGGGCTCTGCTCTGGGGGACCTGGCCCCGTCCCGCCCGCCAAGTTTTAGTCCCTGGTAAGATACCTGCGCCTCTACCTGGCACTGGAGACTAGGTTTCTGGAGGGAGGATGGCAGGGGCGGGGGTGGAGGGGTGCTGCCCTGTGGAGGAAGACTGACCAGCTCTCCCTGGCTGGCCCAGCCCAGCCGAGGACTTATTCCCGGGACGTCGGTATGATGGTGGGCTGGACTCCGGCTTCCACAGTGTGGACAGTGGCAGCAAGAGGTGGTCTGGAAATGAGGTAAGGGCCCCTTTTTCCCAGGGACATCAGGGGTCTCAGCCCTGGGAGGGAATCTCTGAGTGGAGCCTGTTTGTCCTCTAGACCTTGGAATGATAGGGCGGCAGGAGCTGTCCTCTTCCTTCCCTCACCCAGGTATTCTGGGGAGGGGCTAGCTCGGCAGCTAATCCTAGTCCTGAACACCCCCGAGCCCCCAGCTCTACAGAGAGGCTGTCTCCTATCTCTGTATTTCTGCATTGACAGTCAACCGATGAATTTTCGGAGCTGTCCTTCCGGATCTCGGAGCTGGCTCGGGAACCCTCGGGGCCCAGGGAGCGGAGGGAGGATGGCTCTGGTGAGTCAGGTTGGGGCTGGGGCTGGGGCTGATCGAAGGTCCCCATCTGTGTGCTGAGGTGCCCTGGCTTCTGTAGGTGATGGGGACCCTGAGCAGATTGACTTCATTGACAGCCATGTCCCTGGGGAGGATGAAGAGCGAGGTGTTGCCGAGGTGAGGAGCCAGGGGAGAGGAGGGGAACCTGGTGCAGATGTGGGGAGCAGGCACCCCCTCAACCCCTCTGCTGTTCTTTCTTCAGGAGCAGCGGCCACCAGAACTAAGCACTGTGGCTGGAGAGAGGACACCAAACAGCAGGTGCCTGTGCTGGTAACCAAGGGAGGAGCAACACCTCCCTTTCCTGTCTCCATCAGCCCCTCTTCTCTACCCAGGGACAGCTGGCTCTACTTCTCTATCTCTTCTCCTGCCCCTCAGGCGGGAGGAGCCAGCAGGGGAGGAGCGGCGACGCCCTGACACCTTGCAGTTGTGGCAGGAGCGGGAGCGACGACAGCAGCAGCAGCAGCAGCAGCAGCAGCAGCAGAGTGGAGTGTGGGGGGGCCCTAGGAAGGACAGGTGTGGGCACAGAGTGGAGGTGGGGCTGCCATGGTGGTGGGCCCTGAGCGGGCTGGAAAGGGTGAACTAATCTCTTTAGTGGGGCTCCTGCCTGGCACTACTGACCCCACATTTCCTTGGTTCCTAGTTTTCTGAAGCTGGGGATCAGGGCTGCAGGGGGAGGTGCTGCTTCCATGTCCACTCAGGCCACCTACAAGTAGGTGTCCTCCCAGAGTCCACCTTGAGCCCACCCCATCCACACCTCTCCCTTGACCATCCTTCTGATTCCCTTTCTATCTGCTCAGTGTCACTCCGAAGTCCAGTGTCACCCGACTGGGAACTTCAGGGGGGCAGGGAGTCCCTGCCCCCACTCCTGCCCCCCAGGAGCCCCTTCCTGTAGCTGGACCAGGTGGGACAGGGACTTTGGGGAGAGGATGAGAGGTGTTGGCTGGGGCCTGGTGACCTGAGGGAAGAGTGGGACACTGGGATGTATCTCTCACCTGCCCCGTGTCTGCCCCAGCGACAGCACCTGCTCCTCGGCCACTTGGCTCCATTCAGAGACCAAACAGCTTCCTCTTCCGTTCTTCCTCTCAGAGTGGCTCAGGTTGGTTCCCCAGCCTCCCTGCTGACTCAGCACTAACCCCTGCACTGGATCGCCCCACTGGCCTAAGAGTTCCTTGTCTCTATCATCCTTTTGTGTTGAGAAGCCCACAGCACAGGAGACGTGGGTGCCAGACACTGCGACCCAGCTACAGAGGGGCCAGTAGTGGTGGAAACAGTCACACACCCTGTTTCTTCTCCAGGCCCTTCCTCGCCAGATGCTGTCTTAAGACCTCGGAGGCCCCCGCAGCCAGATGAGAAGGAGCTGATGGCTCAACTGCGCCAGGTGAACAGAGACGGGAGCCTCCCCGAGTTTCTTGACCTCCTTCAGCGCCCTTTTTTGCCTACTGGTGCTTCAGCTGAGGACAGAAGCTGCACGTGGTGTCCCTGCTGACCCTGATCTCTCTTCTTGCTCCAGGTTCTGGAGTCACAGCTGCAGCGGCCCCTGCCTGAGGACCTGGCAGAGGCCCTGGCCAGTGGCGTCATCCTCTGCCAACTGGCCAACCAGCTGCGGCCCCGCTCCGTGCCATTCATCCATGTGCCCTCACCTGCTGTGGTCAGTGGGGCCCAGGGTGGGAAGCAGAGGCTGAGACCGAGGACTCCTGGGGCCCTTACTTTCTTCTCTTTTTCCTTTCTACCCACCCCCAGCCAAAACTCAGTGCCCTCAAGTCTCGGAAGAATGTGGAGAGTTTCTTAGAAGCCTGTCGAAAAATGGGGGTTCCTGAGGTAGGGGCCTGTTCTCGGGAGGCTGGGGCTGGCCTCTCCTTTAAGGGGTGGCTGGACACTGCATGGATGACAGGATTCCATTCACTGGGTGTCTGTGCCCCAGAAGAGAGAGGCCCCCAGGTCCTAGCCCCGCATGCTACACCCCCTACCTGCACTCTGCATGTTGGCATGCTCTGGTCTGGGCACATGAGGGCAGTGGGTGGGGAAGGTTGTCTTGCTGCTGCTGCTGACGTCTGCCCTTTGTCCTTGTCCATCTGTCCTACTCTCCCTTCCCAGGCTGACCTGTGCTCGCCCTCGGATCTCCTCCAGGGCACCGCCCACGGGCTGTGGACCACACTGGAGGCTGTGAAGCGGGTGGGGGGCAGGGCCCCCTCACCCCTCTGGGCCCCCTCTGGTCTGGGCGGCTTCATCTTCTTCTACGTGGTCCTCATGCTGCTGCTCTATGTCGTCTACACTTGGCTCCTGGGTTCCTAGGACCGGAAATCCCCTTCCACTCCTTGCCCCCCTTGCCCCACCCTCTTTCTATTTATAAGAGTCCCGCCCCCCACCGGTGGTGCCTTCAGCCCCAACCAAAGACACTAGTGACCTGCTTCCCCTCACAACACTGACCTCAGAGGCCCCACTCTGGTGCCCCCAGACCCTGGGCTCCCAGCCTCTGGCCCTCCAGTAGCCCCTCCCT
>RJWH01009738.1:0-20747 GCA_004363575.1 Solenodon paradoxus
AAGAGGCTTCCCATGCCCAGCTTGCTTTGCAGCTCCCACTGGTTCACTTTGCTGTGGAAATGAGGGAGTGGCCCTTCAGAGGTCATACAAGTTGTCGTGAGCCTAGGATTAGGAAAAGTGCACTTGGCTCTTGCCTTGTGCACATTCTACAGTCTGTCTACTCTTCTTTAATTTTATTTTATAAATAAACTTTGCTTGTCTTAAAAGAACTCATTGTGTTAGTTTGAAGTCAACATATGAAATGAGTATTTGGCCATTCAGATGACCAAAATCTATTTCTCATATATATCTTGCCTTTATCCATAGTTCTTAGTTCATGGTCGCCAAAACACTTGGAATTTCCTAAGTGATAAAGGCCTTTTGTTACCTGAATGAGATGACTTCTGGAAGCATCTAAAAATGGGGGCCAGTTGCTGCTAGGGAAACTGTGATTAGAGGGTTGGAACTTCCTGGTACCTCCAGATGTCAGGGAGGGGAGAGGGACTAGAGATTGAGTTCAGTTGCCAATGGCCAATGAGTTCATCAATCATACCTATGTAATGAGGCCTCTTTAAAAGGCCGAAAAGGAGGGGCTTGTGGAGTTTCTTGTCAGTGTACATCTGGAGATTTGCGGAGAAGGGCACACCTGGAAAGGGCATGGAATCTCAGTGCTCTTTGCCCACACCTTGCTCTGTGCATCCCTTCATCTGGCTGTTGATTTGTATTCTTTGTGATAAATCAGTGATATAGACAACAAATAATTTCCTTAGGTCTCTGAGCCACTCTCGAAAATGAATTGAACTTGAGTAGAAGCTTGTGGGAACCTCTGATATATAAGCAGTCGGTCAGAAGCACAGGTAACATTCTGGACTTAAGAGTGGTGTCTGAAATGGAGGGCTGTCTTGGAAGACTGAAACATGCACACATGTTGTCTCCAGTAGGCAGTGTCCAAATTGAGTGGGATTCTCTGAACAACATGCTGATGTCTGAGAACAGCTTGTAGGTGTGGGGAAGGCGCCACACACACCATATTGGAATTGCATCCAAGATCTCTTTTATTACCCTGAACAGCTAACCTCAGTCCAACAGTCGAAAAAAATTACGTAAATCCTAATTGAGGGACATTCTATAAAGTATCTAACCAAAACTCCTCTAAACTATCAAGATTAGAAAAATAAAAACAAAAAGAAAAATGGGAAAGGTCTCAGAACTGTCATAGTCAAGAAGAGGAGACTAAAGAGACTCTACAATTAATGTCATGTGGCATGCTGGAGGGGACCTTGGACGTGAGCTAAACAGAAAGGAAATATTGGTTTATCATCTGTAAGAATTATACCATAATAATACGAAATGCTAACAATAAAGGAATCTAGTTGTTGAGTCTATGGGAAATCCCTTTACTAACTTCATGACATTTCTGAAAAATTGAAACTCTTCTAAGAAAAAAGTTTATTTAAAAAATTAAAAGGTAAAAGGAGGATAGAGAAAGGACCAAACTTTAAAGTAAGATAATAAAGTGAGGAGCTTCTTGTATTTCCCAGCCTGGATCACCAACAGTCCAAATTCAATAATTGCACACATGATGTGTATAGAAAGAACTCTAAGAAAATCCTTTTTTTCTGGTTCAAGGAATGGGAAGCAGGAACCCTAAAGGACACAGAGTGGTCCCAATCGCCTTATATTTCCGCTGGCTCCACACAGAGGCAGTCTCCAGTCTGGAAGCTGTAACTCTTGGTGGCAGCAGCAGCAAAAGCTGAAAAGTCACCTAAAATCCTATGGTAGGAAATCCTTTTCTCTAACACAAGAACCTGGGTCTCGAACGTATGACAGGGATCCCCTTTGACATTTTTGTTTCTGTCCTTCTGCCACTTGGCCATCAAGGCAGATTCATTCAAGGGCAGTGCACAGTACAGTGACTGATGACTCACTTTTTAAATAAAGGACCAGAAGGGGCCCCCCTGGGTGACACAGCATGGAGCAGATTACTGAGACCAGGCGAGGTACAAAGGAATCCCGCCAGTTTGTGTTTCCAGCACTAGGTTCAGCCTGAGATGCTTCTGAAAAGAGTCTTGCTAAATCAAGTTCGCAAAAACTGGGAGAGCAGCAATAGTGACAAATTCAGGTCTCAATCATGGTCATGGGTTGTTTGTATTAAACCTGTGAATCCAAATATCATTGCAAGTATATATGGAACATTCACCAACACATAGCTTAGGTCATAAAACAAGCAGCAAGAAATTATGAAAATATTCCACCAATAGAGAGCATATTCTCTGAAATGATGTTATCAAACTAGAGATAAATGACAACACAAGGACACAATGAAAATCTCAAAGCATTTGGGATTTATGTTATACTCTCTTAAACAGTCCTGTCGAATAATGGGTCACTGGATAAGAATGTCTCACTGGAATGAAAAACTGCACTGAATGGAATTAAAATGAAAATGCAACTAATGAGAACTTGGGGTGTCTCTCAGCCTTAGCACTGTCTTCCTGGAAACCTCCACCATGTGAGCCACCTGGAGGAAGATGCAAATGGGCAGGCTGAAACACAAAAAGATGCAGAGATCCAAGTAAACCGCTCCCTTGTGCACCCAGGGAGTCACAGGAGCAGAAGTAAGGGTCCCTGAGGCCAGTGACATGGGTACAAATTGCTGAAGTGAATGCCACTGTCTGGGACTTGCTTTTAGATCCAGAATATCCATTCACCATCTGATGACCGCAACCTACCTTTCAGAGACCCCCCTGGCTCAGATCAGAGCAGCCCAGTCCTGGTCTCTTACCCTGGACTTCTGACATCTGGACTCGTTCTGTTCTCAGTTGTGGCTGAATGTCACATGTGCATCATAAATCATCCCTTCTTCTCCCTTGGAGAAGGAAAAAGACCCCAAAAACAAAAACAAAGACTTGGGGGTAGAGCTAAAGCAGAGTTTCAAGGGAAAATTAGAGTGTTTAGTGCTTAGATTTAAAAATAATTATAGCAATTCAGCAGTGTAAATTCCATCTTATTTAGAAAAAGATCAAAGCATACATGACAATGGAAATAAAAATTACAACAGAAGCAAATGAAATTCAAATGAGAAAACAGAAAGTCAAGGAAACTAAACGATAGTTTTTTGAAGATGAAAAAGTCATAAAGCTCTAGGCAAACAAAGTAAAAAAGAAAGAAGGCACACATTACCTATATCAGAAATTAAGCATTTCAGATGGTACAGAAGTAATAAGAGAAATAGGGAATAATAAGAACATTTTATTTGCATTAATTCAAGAACTTCAATGAACTAAGCAATCCTCAGATATCAGAAACCATCGAAGCTCATCTTAGATGAAATGAATACTCTTAACAGATTTAAATCTATTGTTTAAACCTTTTTTTACAAAAGAAATCTATACACTCAGATGGTTTAACTGGAGTTATTTCCTAAACATTTAAATGTAATTAATACCAATTATTTAAAAACACACTTTAAGAGACTACAGGAGTAAGGAAATTTCCTAACTCATTTTATGAGGTTTTTAGGGATTAACACTACCTTAATATGAAAACTGACAACAGAAAAAAATAAATTATATGTCAGCACTCTTCAAGAACATAAAATGCATTAATCCCCAATGAAATGTGAGCAAATAGGATCCGTAAATGTATACAAAGAATAACATATCATGACCAAGCAGTATTTATCTGAGGAATACAAGGTTACTTCACTATTTCATAATTGACCAACGTAAAGCAATATTATAGCAGACTACATAATGTCACAGTTATGTCAAATGAAGGAGAAAAAGCAGTTGACACTATGCAACTTGCCTTTGTAAGAAAAAATCAAAAAATGAGAAAGAATATAGGAACTTCATCTGATAAAGTACAGGTACAAAAACACTACAGCTAATCTCAAACTGTATAGTGAAAAAACGAGTGCTTTCTGTCCAAGATCAAAAAGAAAGTAAGGGCATCCACTCTCACTACTTCTATCGAAGACTTTAGTAGAATTCTTACTAGTGGAACGAAGCAATAAAAATTTTAAAAGATGAATAAAAATTAAACAGATTGGAAAGAAATATATGATACTGTCCCTATGATCATAAAAATAACTGTCTATGAATAAAATCCCAAGGAAACAACAACAACAATAAATAAGCAAGAATAAATAAGTTTGGCAAAGTCTTGGGGTACAAAATCAATGGACAAAAACAATCCTATTTCTATATGGTAACAAAATATGGAAGCAATATTTTAAAATACCATTTCAATAGTTCCACCAAAAATGAATGCTTAGATATAAATCCTATAAAACATATTTAAAACATATTTTGTTTGGCTTTTTAAAAAAATTTTCATCAAAATTCCTTGCAAAGTATTTTTCTAAAAATAAACTTTCATAAATCTATTCCACGAAGACACACAGAATGTCTTTAGTTACTTTGGTTGATTCATCCAGATGGTTTGCACTGATGCTGCTCTTTAATTATCATACTCTATGATGACTGATCACATTATTAAACATAATGATTGGGGTAGTAATAATGGCTGTTATCAAATGGTTATTTACATCAGAGAAAACATTCAGTCACATCATCCCATTTTCTCTTTACAAAGTTCGACATACCAGCAAAGTAGTTAGTATCATTCTTGTTTTACAGTTGAACAAGTGAAGACCAGAGAAGCCAAGTGACTTGTCCAAAGACACACAAATGGTCAGCACAGATGCTGGGGGTGGGGGGCTTGTAGTCTGGTCTTTTTTTCATCCAGTGGCCCATGTAGAATGTAAGACAGTTCCCAGTTTACAGGTGACTAAATTATAAAGTCTTTCTCAATTTAAAAACAAAAGAAACAAAATAACTAACACCCACATTATTAATCAACTGTCCACATGACTAAAGGAAATTCACATCCGATTGCATCTCTCATTCCATATTTCTGGTACTTTTTGAGGACAGAGATCCCATGCTTTCTCAAATTGCTTTCTATTTGCTGGAGTAAAGTCCTTTAAAATAGATTGTTTTCTGTTGGGAATGTTTTCATTGCCTTCAAATGGTTTCTGCTTTTTTGCCCATCTTTAGTGAGATGATAAAGATTATGCTGCTATCCTGCCTGATTCTGAGTTGTCACAGATGAATTTATTCTGGTATGATCTGTGAGTTCTGGATCAAGAGAGGCTTTTGGTAGGTCATGTACTGCATCTCTAAAGAAGGGTTGCATGGGGGACCAAGTGGAAGTCTCCCCTATCTTCTTTCTCTAGGACCCCTCAGACTTTCAATAAATCCCTGCCACCATTAGTGGAGGCTTGCAAAGTCTTTTCTTCATGTTTCTATTCCTGTTTTGTTGCTTACAATGCACATACAGCTTCCAACCTTATCCTTTAAAACAAATCTAAATATATCAACCACTTGTCCAAAATCCTTTAAGAAAAGATCTCTATTGTGAAAAAGACAAAATGTTGATAAAGAAATAAAGAACACCTGTATAGAGATATATCCTTTATTCTTGCCTTGAAGACTCAATAAAAAGCTGAATTCTCACCAAATTGATATATAGAGTCAAAGTAATGCCAATTAAATCTTAGCAGGAATTTTTGTTGAAATAGACAAGGCGATCACAACATTTTATAAAAGGGCAAAGGAGCTAGATAAAACAATTTTGAAAGGGTAGATTAAAGTTGGAAGACTCATGCTCCTTATTTTTAAGAATTACTATAAGACTATAGCACACAATATTGTTTGATATTGGCTAAGAAATAGACACACAGATCCAGGGAATCGAATAAAGAGCTCAGAAATAGACAATAGTGCCTCATGGAGTCACTGTAAAGGACTATAACAATTCAGCTGAGAAATTCTGCTTTTTGCAATTAATTGTATTGAAACAATTAGGCAAGTATATGTTAAAAATGAATTTCTGAACCTCTTCATTTATACAGTTAATAAATCTAAATTTTTAAAAGAAAACATAGGAGAAAATCTTCATGACCTGAAAAGGCATGATCATAAAATTAAGGGATAAGCTGGACTTCCAGAAAATTAAAAACTAAAAATTAAAATTAAAAATTTCTGCTCTGAGAAATACAAGGAAAAGTCAAGCTGAAAGTATTTGCAAATCATAGATTGAATTCAGAACTTACATCTAGAAAATCTAAAGAACCCACAAAACTCAAATATTGAAACATAAACAACCCAATTTAAGAAATGGGTGAATGAGACCAGAAGACATTTCAGTAGTGTGGGCATATGGATGACAAAGAAGCACATGAGAAGTTCTGTACCATTAGCCATAAAAGAAATGTAAATCTAAACATATGATGAGATATCACATTTGAGAAAGACTAAAAACAGTTTTAAAAATACATTACTAAGCACGAGCAAGGATAAAGAACAACTTAAACTCTCATATGGAAGTGGTGGGAACATAAAACAATACAGCTTCTGTGGAAATGATTTGGTCATTTCAGTAAACATGCATTTACTACTATAGGACTCAGCGAAACCACTCCTGGGATAAAAGAAAAGCTTGCCTTTAAACAAAACCCCACATGTGAATGTTTATAGCAGCTGCATTCATATATGTCAAAATCTAGAAACAATTCAAATGTTCTTCCATGAGTGAACGGATAAACCATTGGTGTCCACACAATGGACTACTACTCAGGTATACAGTGTGAAGTATTGATACACAAAACAACTTGGAACAACCTCAAGGCATTTTCCTGAAAGAATTCAGTCTCAACAAGTTACTGCCTTTGTTCTTCCATTTATATGACATTCATGAAAACACAAAGTCACAGTATTAGAGCACATTTGTGTGATTGTCAAAGTTAGCTGTGGGAGAGAGGATAAGATGATAAGGCAATAGCACACAAGTGTTTTTGTCTGTATGTATGTGACTGTGTTTGTGCTTACGTGAATATTTCAAATAAATAATTAGATGAAAAGATGATTTTACTGCTTAATAATTTTAAAATGTTAGAATATGAAAAAAGCTAAAGTGGCTACATTAATGTCAGAAAATCTTGACTTCATTAGAAAAAGTAGCATGGATAAATGGGGATGTTACATAACATTACAGAACTATTCATCGAGAAGACATAACAATCCTAAACGTGTATGCACCTAAAGGCAGAGCTTCAAAATCCCTGAACAAAAACTGATAGAACCGAAAGGACAAGTAGTCAAATCTACAATCAGATTGTCAGCAATATCGTGTTCTATCCCCACCAAGCCACAAATCAAGGAACAGAAGTAGGAAATGTAACAGAGATTTGTTGATTGGCCAATAAAGGAGACAGGACCTCCTGCTCCAAGTCCTTCTTTGTGAACAACAGCATGTTCACGTTTCCTATGCAGGGGACTGATTTTCCTTGGCATAGTCCACTGTAATGCTTTCACACACCTCACGTCTCATTATAATGTTAAGTCTTCACCCAAAGGTGTGTCATTTAGTATTGATGAGAATTTTGCTTGACCCTTGTTCTACTTTGCCTCCATTCTCTCTGCACTTTGACTTCAACCAGTTTAAAGCAATCTTGTTTTGTCTTTTCGATGGATTTGCAGTAAAACAGATTTATTAGTCCTGGGGCCTTGTAGGTAAGCAGTATCTGGAAGTAGCAGAACTGGCCATTCAGCTCGAGCCAAGGTGACAATATCTGAAGACTCAGCACTCCTTCCTGAGTAAATGAGAAACGATGGACAGAAAACCTGCAAGGATATTGAAGGACACAAATAGCACTACCAGGCAAGTTCATCTAGTAGGCATTTGGAGAACTCCACACAATAACAGAAGAGTATACATTCTTTTCAGGTACATGTGCAATATTCACCAAGATTAGCCATAAAACACCCTTAACAAAATTAAAACAATTTAAATCATTCAAAATATATTCTCTACTTACAATGGAAGTAAAGGAATACAACAAGACATATTCCATAAGCATTTAGAAATTGGACAATACATTTTGACAAACTTATGCTTCAAAAGAAATTATTGAGGGAAATTTAAAAATGTTTTGAAATAATGAAAATAAAAACCCAATGTATTAGAATTTGTGGACTCCAGTTAAAACAGTATTTATGAAAATTATGTCATTGAATGCTTAATTAGAAAGAGAAAATTTAAATCAATAATCTAAGCTACCACTTCAAGAAAATATAAAAAAGTAAATTAAACCTTAAATAACATAAGGATGAGAATCATATCTAAAAGCAGAAATCAATGGAATTGAAATTTGAAAAATGTTATCAATGGGTACAAAATCTGTTTCATTGAAAAGATTGGAGAAGCTGAAATGCCCAATGACATTTTAAAGTTGTTGAGAAGCAATGGGTTTGTCATTGTTAAAGTATAAGAAACTAAATATATTTAACAAGGGGTATATAGAACATGCATTTTCAGAAAAGGTAAAAATGAAAGAATATATATTATAATGATATAAATAAATGTCTCATGATCTAGCAGTACTGTGCAATTGTTTACCCAGTTCCCTTTTGCCCCAAGACTATGATAATCTTATTTCTGTTACATCAGTATTAGAGACAAGTTCTTTTTAGAAATAATTCTAAGAAAGTTTTTATATTTTATTTCCAGATTGAAAACCAGTCAGATTTGCTTTAGCCACAAATACTGTGTTTATGTAAAACTAAATGAAGCCTGGCAGAGCTGCACTTTTTTTCCTAAATGGGTTAAAATATCAAACAGTCAGCAAATCATTTAGATTTCTTTCAAATGCGTAGAAAAGGACAGGTAATAATATGCAAAAAAAAAAGAAATAGGTATTATTTCACAAAGGGAAACTCGGTTAAATATTTTTAAATGTTCGTAAAAGGTATTTGTAAAGATGTTGTTTATCTCCATTCCAGTCTTTGTTTGAGACTGGAAACACATAGTTTTATAGGGGAAAATAAAAATTATCAGATTATTCTATTGCAAATGATGAAATATGTGCATGCTTTTTATAACTGAAAATCTATAGAAATATCTTAAGATAAAAATCATTTGTTAAAAATCAGGGGTTGATGAGAAAGAAAAAACAAATGACACAGTGGTGAGAAAATTCCCAAGGAAAGAGAATGACATGGACTCATGGTAATATCAGAGGAAACGTTCCTAGTTTTGTTAGAGTACTGTGTGAATGAAAAAGTTAAGAAGGAGAAATCGTCAGGGCTGAAAAGAAGTATGTGAAACATAGCTAATAAATTAACAGGTGTTACCCACTGCAGAGATGTATTAACAAAAATAATGAATAAGACATTTTTGCATGGTGTTTGTGGAAGATAAGTATGTGTTAAGTTAGTAGTTATGTGAATAATGATCTATTAAAGAAAATGTAGGTCACTGCTATGAAAAAATTACCCAACTCCTGTGAAAATGTTAGTAGTTTTTTCTGGTGAGATGGTTTTCAAAACAAGGTAGTAGGGTCTTACTTGTGAGGCATTGTATTTGCAAGTGTGAGAGAAGCTAGATGGCTACACTTAGCCCAGTGATAGGATTTCCATGTTTTTTTCCTTCTAGTTACACAGCCAGCAAGCATGGCAGGGACTTAAAAGAATCCAGCAAGAGGCTGATCAATATTAGAAACAAAACAAATAGACAATCAGTCATTATTTTTGGTCATCTAATGTTTTCAAATGTTTAGAATATTTTCTAATTGTAATTATAATTCTTATGTGACCTCACAATGTTAAAAATATTAAAAGCATAAATAAGAAAATAAAAACCATTTATATTTTTCATAAGAGAAAAACATTGTTGTTGTTTTGCTATATATTCTTCCAGGTTTTTGTATATCTATATATATATATATCAATATCAGTGCATACTTATATATCATTATCTATCTATCTATCTATCTATATATATATATACACCTCTATTTACATGTGTAACAACCCTTAACGAATGAAAAAAATATAAAAGCTTGAAAGACTGTGAGACACACATAGGTATGTGTGTGTGCATGTGTGTGTGTGTGTGTGTGTGTCCCATGGTCTTTCAAACCAGTCCCAATCTGGTTTTAATTTGCAAAAGAAAAAGCTGAAATCCTGGAACACTTGTCATATGCAGATAATTTAGGATTTAAACATGGATTATAGAACATCTGATTGTGGTCATGACCAAATTTACACACCTAAAACAACTAAAAAAAACAGACAAAATATATGACACAATAGTTTTTAATGTTGCTGACAGCAAAGAACAGTGTTTTCTGCAAGAGGAAAAACAAGGACGGCAAGCCCTATTACTGCCAAGGTTTACTGCCCAGAGAGATTGCAGACCACAACGCCGCAATGTGCATTGAAGGAGCCAGACAGTGTCCTCGAGTTGAGGTCAAGCTGGGAGTCTAGGAATGCTGATGGGGTTAAGCTTGCAGAGGCAAATTTCCAGAGGGGAGAGAGCAACATAATGAGAACTCTCTGGAGATAATGCAGGTCTTGAAATTATTTCTGCTTTCACTAGCCAGAGTGGATGGGACTCAGAATATGTAAAATGGCTTTGCCTTGGAAGTCAGGCTTTTATTTTACCTAACAAAGTTGAAAAGCAAGGCAAAAAAGGATCACACTGTTTTTAAGTAACTTAATTGTGTCCTAGAGCAAAGTTGAAGAATATTTATTTATAGAAATACAAAAATACCCAGAATTTAACAAGGTAAAATTCACGATGTCTGATATTCCCATAAAAATTACCAGTCATTCATTTGGTGCTCCCTGGTGGAGCAGCATTTGAGGGAATCATCTCTGAAGAACACAGGTCATATGACCCTGAAGTCCTGCTGGTTCCAGGGGAAGACCAGCATGAGCAACTAAATAAAATTCTTCTTCCCCCTCACTCTTTCTGCCTGTCTACATACTCACCTTCATTCCTGCCTGTACCATTCCTTAAAAAAAAATCCCAGTTATTCAGAGAAGCAGGAAAATTGGATCAATAATGAGAAAAATAAATTAAAACTGACCAAGAAATCAGACAGATGATAGAGTTAGTAGATAAGAACATTAAAACAGAATTAAATTTAACTGTTTTCCATATATTCAAAGAGAACTAGACAAAGAGAAGTTAACATATTAAATAGGGACATAGCAAATATTTTAAAAAATCTCAAAAAACTTTAATATATGAAAGCTATAATATCTGAATCAAAAAGTACTCTGCTTTAGCTGCACCCTGGTGGAGTAGAGTTTGAGTACAGTCCACATACATTCCAAGATATCAGTTGCATGCCTTAGTGCAGTGTGAACAACCAAGATGAACAGCTAAATAAAATAAATAAACTGTTTCTTCCTCCTCTCTCTTCCTTCCTGCCTGATGACTTGCTTTCATTCCTGCCTGCACCTTCCCTTAAAAAAATACATTGGTTTGAATTAAAGGAAGATTGAACACATAGAAGAAAAGGTTTAGTGACCTTGAGGATATAGTACTAAAACTTTCTGGACAGAAGCACACTCAGTGAAAGAAAAACTGATAACAATGACTGGAACATAGATAAGTTGTGAGGTAACTTCCAGTTCCTTTGCACACACATTTGGAAACTTAAGGAGAGGAAAAGGGGGTGGTCGTTTGATGAGAAATCTCCAATTTTGATGAAAATAATAAACCCACAAAATCAAAAGGCTAAAAGAATTACAAGAACAAAAATATGAAGAAAACCATGCCAAGGTCCATAATAATTAAATTACTTAAAATCAGTAATAAAGAGAACATCTTAAAAATACCCAGAGAAAACAGGAAATTTTACTAAAGAGGAAAAAAATGAGAGTAAGAGTAGATTTCTTGTTAAAAACAATGAAAGCAAGATGAGAGTAGAACAATATCTTTCAAGTACTAAAACATTAAACTCAGCCCAGAATTCTACATACAATGACAATATATTGCAGAACAAAGATGAAATAAAAGCTTTTCATAAATGCAAAACCTTCAAGCATTACCATGAGACACACTCTGTATGAAATTAAAGAATTTTTAAAAGAAATAGTCAAGTCCTTTAGGCAGATAAACAGTGATAGCACATAGAAGTCTGAATCTACACAAAAGAAAGAACAAGAATTGCACCTGCATGGATGACACAAAGATGATCTTGTTGTGTAAGTGAGGGAGTGATCATTTAATGTTGAAGATTATACCAATGGATAACAGAGTTTATAAAGCATATAGGCTAAAATGTTTGCCAGCAACAGGTAAAAGTCTAAGGGGTTAAATGGAAGTCCACTACTAGCTATTAGGTTTGACTATTCTGAGATCCAGTGGGTATTCTAAGACCTTCCAGGAATCTAAGGTCTTAGAGAAATCTAAGACTGAAATAGCAAACTGTCAACGGACTCAACTTTTTTTTTATTGTTATGAAAACAATCCTCTTGCAGCTGCCCCCCTGACACCATCAACCAGAACACCGATGTAAACAATACTATTTGGAATAGCGTAAGGTCACCAGCACTTTGAGAAGCAACCTTTTACGGAGACTGTCCACATCTTAAATTTCCCTACCCTGGAACTATAGAAGAACTTGTTCTTGCTAATGAAAATTGTCGTTTTCCTTCTTAGCGAGGCACACCTGCACTGTCTCAATAAATCTTGAATTCTCTTGAAAACTTTGTTTCCTTCTTTGGGTCGGTGGCGAAACGAACCTAACAGTTCGGTGCCGAAATCTGGGAGGGAAATAGAATTTTCTCGCGCTTTCCCTGCTTACCTGTGCGTCCACATCGGCCGCTTATTCGTCCACACACCCTTCACCTAACGGTGAGTCAAGACACTGGCCTCCGCGCCGGTCACTTCCTCGGTCTCTAAAATCCAGTGCCAGGTCGGTCTCCTCTCGGCCACCGGCCTCCCGGGGCTGTTCGCAGCTGGTGATTTATTTGGGGGACGCCCATATAGGTCCCTTGTCTCTGCCTTGTCTGAATGTTTTAGACAGACAAGGGAGACGTCCTTTGTCTGACCGGCGTTCCTCCGGACCCGGGTCTCTACTCCCCTGTCCCTTCATTATGGGCAACACGCTTGGCCGCTCCGAAAGACACCCCACTTCCCCTGGGGATGCCTTCTAAAAATCTTTGCCGTAGCGGTCTCACTGATCAAAGACGCAGCAGCTCCTATTTGTCGTCATCGTGTCGGACCTCAATATCGATTAGATAATAATTCACAGTGCCCTGAAAATGGGACTTTCAATTTCTGGGTCCCTTACGACCTTGATAACTTTTGTCGGCGCACCGGAAAGGGACCAAAATGTCCCTACGTCCAGGTGTTCCTTTCCTTCCATTAATTGTCCTTGGACCTCTCTGTCAGTCTCGTCTCACTGTCCAAATCCCCCTTCTCCATGCTGAAGCCCAGACGCTCTCTTTTACACCAGCTGTTCCACGCACTTGGGTTCGGTCGTTCTCTCTGAAATGTACTGTCTCTTTAAAACTGCGTAGTACACTCCCCTTTCTCAAGAAAATGTCCCTCTTCTCTGAAATTAAATCATCTACAATAAATCTTTCTTTTCACATATCTGTGCATCCTTTGAATTCTTTCCTACAGGGACATAAGGATTAAGGTAATGGAAATCCTATACAAAGTACTAAAAATTGGGAAAATAAACCAAACCTGATAACATCTTATCTTATCAACCTGGTAGCATAATCCTGATGCTGTGTCTAGAATAGAAATGGAAAGATAAAGTACAAATCTCTGTATTGGACCGCCTTCTCTTTTCTCATCTAAGGAAAGTGGATTGGCCAGCGGAGGAGACTGAGGCTGGACAGTCCCAGCAGATTCCAGAGACTACTTTCATTCTGAGGAAACTCTCAACCCCACATTCTGCCACTTCCTAGGGTCCCCAGCTACCAGAAGGAGGGCAACTGTTTCTGGAAGGTCACGACATCTAGGGGTAAGTTCTCCCAACACGTATGCCGAGGTCCTTGTTCTATGTGTCTGGCGGGGCAAGTGTGCCTCTTCTGGTTCAGGCATTTGTGCGGTAGGTTTCGTAGCTGTGTGAGAATGCAGACACTGGTTTCTTTTTCTACTTGTCCTTTCTGTTTAAGGCTCTCACCTGAATGCTATTTATTTTGGTTACTCTGGCATTTAGTGTGTAAGAATGAAAAACACATCCTCGATACCAGAAGATAATATGTAAATGTTTCGTGTTGGTGTATTTACATTGGAACTGGAAACACTATATTGCATTTCAAATTTGGGGGGAGAAAATCTTAACATAGTATGAGGTCAGTGGGTTAAACTCAAAACTATTGACTCTGATACTCTTTTGAAGCTTGACTTTCAAACCTTGGTACTGATCAAGGGGCTATTACAAAAATATTATTGACTATATAATTTGAACAGGAAAAAAAGCCTGAGATAAAACTTAGACTGTGTGATTTCAAAAAGAAGGGAAAATGCCTTTAATGTGTTTTCACAAAGATAGGGAATACTGGGAAGAAAACAGGTCCTTGAAGAGCCTAATCTTTCTTTTGGAATGTAAAGTGAAAAAAATGTTTTAAAAAATAGCACTTTGTTACAAACCACTTGAAAAACTTTGCCTTGATCTTAATTTTCTTTTAAAAGTTTCATATGCTAAAAGAGCAGGAAAATAAATGCATATATTAAGTAGGTTGGCAGGAAAAGAGTAGAAGGAGAATGAATATGTTTCTAAATAAAAAGATACGAAGACTGAGTTTTTCATTTTAGTAAAAAAGTGTTAAAGAAATAAATTTTGTCTTTGACTGAAGTGAAATGATGAATTTGGCATGTAGTAGTAAGTTTTGTGCAAGTGAAAATGCTTGTGGAAGAGGTTTTTAAAAAGATTTCACTGTGGCTCCAGTAATTAACAATGAAATGAGTTTTTTTTGAAAATTAAAGTTTAAGGGTTAAAAATTCTTCTTAATGTATTAAAGTAAAGCAAATGGAAGATGTGCAAATGAAAATGAGCAAATTTACACTTTGACAAAACTTGCCAAACCTTCCCAAAATAAAAGTCTTAAATGAGAGTTTCGGAAAAAAGTATGGAAATCATAGATCCTGAAATTTCCCATATGAGGAAATGAGTCTCTTATTCTGTGAAAGGAGAAATATTAAACCAATTGGACTCATTTGGTATAACATAATCTTAAGGGAAGCATTGTCAAAATACAAGTTAACACTTGCCCTTCTCTATGAAAATATAATAATTAATATGTTTTAAAGTTACATGAAATTCCGAAAATCTAAATGTATCTAGTAGAGTACATGTTATTGAGTTATGATTCTAAAATGTTGTTATGACACAGAATTAAACACAGTTCCACATTAAATTGCTATATTAGTCATATCTTTAACAATAGTTATTTTCAAAGCCTTTGCCAGCTATAGGGATTTTTTTTTTAACTCTTCTGGCATTGTGTGTCATGCTGAGGGAAATTCAGGGAAAAACTTTAACACCATAAAGCATGTGTTTATCATAAAACTGAACTGGGTAAAAACTTACGAAACATATGAAAAGGTTAAATTTAAACAGAGCTGAAATTAATGGTATTAAATATAAACTGAAACAAGAAAAAAACTTTAGATCTAAGAAAGAACATCTAAATCCTTTCAAAAATTTATGTCAATATAAATAAACACATGTAAGCAATCTCTTGTCAGGTTGAATATACAGAGGCATATTTTAATCTATTCACAAAAAAACTAATCAAAATGAAATATTCCTGGTTAAACTGGTATCAATGTATATCTAGAATTAATTAGCACATGAATATTGTTTATATTGAACTAATTACTATTTAAATAATATAGGTGTATAATATTGATAGTGACATAGCTTTGGTTGCATCTATTAAAGTAATGAAAAACTAAACCTTTATATTTCTTTGGTAAATGTCAATTTCTCTTTTTGAAGTAATGCATTTAAGTAAAGAAACCTAGGAACTAGTCCTCTTAAAGGGTGATATTCTCCATTATCAAAGGTGATAATGGTATTACTACTATTAGGCATGTTTAAATGGCTTCGGTCTTAAACATTGTTGTTTTACTTTATCAAATTAAGAACATTTTTATAAAAACTGACACCTGAAATTCTCTGATAAATTTCAAATTTTTAAGCAGGGCCGAAACATGTACTTCACTCTCTTACTGTAAAACTGTTAATAAGCATTCTTATTTCTCATGGCAAAATGTTTGTATAACTACAGGATTTTTTTTCTTTAATAGGGCACTATTGAAAATAAATTTGCTTTCCAAGACTTTGACTAGACTATCACATTTGAGAAATTATGAGCAGTTTTCAGGAACAGACTGACCTCATGGAGTAAACAGGACACTCAGCACTATACCTTACTTACAGGGTTCTGCATGGCGGTGAAGAAGGTTATCACTTGTCAAGCCCAGTAAGTAACCCCAAAACATGTTGGGACCTCAAGGAATGAGGAACTATTCAAACTTACAAAAGCTTCAGTGGGGTCTGAAGACCTTAATATGGCTTCTAAGCCCTGAATGAGTATCAAGTCACAATCTCATGTCTTCATGCAAACATTCCAGCAAAGCAAACTGAGTCTATATAATTATTCTTACTGTGCTTATACAAACAACAGGCCAAATGTATTAAAACTCTGCAATTATTGGTAAAATTGGGATAAAGCAAAGAAAATGAATGTCTCAGTAATACATTTTTGTGAACATCAAATTTTAATACTCTTAATCACTTGTAAATTTTTTTCTGTCTATTAACTGAACTATGTCCTGAATTGTTCTAGTACTTTAATATCTGACAATTATGACTATTCACATTCATGTTTCCAATATTTCTGTCATACTCACTGTCTTCAGAATGTGTCAACTTTGTTTTAATCAGTATTTTCTAGCCTTTTCCCTACAGATGTTCATCTTCATCACACTGGAAACACTGGGTCTCATTGTAACCATGGTCTTCAATATAACAATAGTTTTATTTGGTTTTTCATACATATACTTCTGCCTACTCATTCTTTCTTGCTCTTCTTTTTGGATCCTGTATTTAACAGATCCTCTCTTCATTCCTACAGAGCCATATTCAGGCCATTACTAGTAAGCCCATAGGTGAAATGATGCTTTTACAATCAACAACCCATTACTCTCTCCTTCCACAGCTCCCACCTCCTTTGGAACATTTCAATGTCCTTCATAAGCAGGAAGCAATTACAGAGAATGAGACACTTGCCCCTCCAACAACCATAGTACCCCAACAACCTAATACTCCTGTCCCTTAAAAAAAGCCTAGAACCTAAGAACTTGTAGGTATCTAAGACCTTGCAGAAATAGCAAACTGTCAACAGGTGGCAGCTTTCTTGTTATGAAAACAATCCCCTTGCAACTGCCCTGCTGACACCATTGTTCAGAATTCAGATGCAGACAATGCTATTTGGAATCATCTAAGGTCACCAGCACTCTGAGAACCAACCTTTACAGAGACTGTCCGGATACTAAACTTCCCTACCCTGGGACTATATAAGGAGTTGTTCTTGCTAAAGAAAATTGCCATTTTCATTTTGAATATGGCCCAAATGCACATATTTCAATAAATCTTAAATTCCCTTGGAAACTTTATTTCCTTCTTCAGGTTGGCAGCAAAATAAACTTAACAGGCCCACCACCTTCCTTTTTGTGCCTACAGCCCTAGCACAATGGTCAGATGAGCCCACAAACAACTGACTTTTAAACTGCCCTCATTAAATGTGACCATAGTGTGTGACTAGAAGGACTGCAGTGAACTCCAGATCCAAGTTTGTTTTCTCTGTTGAATAAATAATTCTTCTGGGAACCACTTTCTCTCTGTTCTTTTTTTTTTAAGGGAAGGTAAGTAGGCTGGCAGATATAAGAGAAAGAAGCAGTTTATTTATATTTATTTAGTTGTACATCTTGTTTATTCTCCTTGGCCCAGGCATGAACCCAGGTCCTTGGGATGTATGTGCCCCACTCTTTGGCCAGAGGCAGTTGACCAAAACACTGCTCCACCAGGGCAAGGCTTTCCCTGTGTTGTTAAAGGTGACTGAGATACACAATGTGAATCAATTACAGTTGAGATCGGGGAATCTGATCATCAGACAAGGGGATTATGGGCTATGTTGGGGGAAGATGTTAACAGATGAAAGTAAAATGAACCAAGTTCCTGGTCCATGTTGAAGCTGCTTGAACATGACGTAAGAAGCATTTAAAAGGAAGGAAGCATGGGTGCAAAGACAGAGAGGGCTTACCAAGTTATTTGGTGCTGAGAGGCTACGAGGTCAAGGAAGGGACTTCTTTCCGGGGGAGTGTTTGAAGTACTCCAAGGATGAGAAAGATATAGGGAAGGGTTGGCAGCAGTAGGAAGGAAGACTCAGTGGAAAATCAACGGGATGTTGTATTGGAAGGAGAATGCTAATTCCATGTTTAGAAAAGAGATTTGATGAGTATGCAGGAGGGCAGTGTATGCCGCTCTGTATCTAGTTCAAGGGCATGGGCAATGAGGACTTGGTGAAACAAGAAAGGGGCAGATAAAGTGTGCTAGGGTTACAGAGGTTGGGGCTCACAAGATGTTGGCAGTGCTGCAAAGCCAGGCAGCAAAGTTGTTATTCAGTGTATGGGGTCGAAGAGTCTGCCTCTGCATACCTGTTCAGGATCATGAGGAAGCCTGTGTCTGAAGACGGGGCAGCTAGCTTGGAGTTTTTCCAGCTGAGGACAGGAAGAACACAAGAGCTCAGTGATGTTCTTAAGGTCTATGGCACCACGAGGGGAAGAAACAGCTATCTGAACAGGCTTACACTTCCCAATTCGACCAGATGACTCTGTCTTGCTCCTGTTTAAGGGTGGGATTTGTGTGGAAGGTTTCAAATGGAACGAAGAGGTTATACCTCTAAACTGTTGACAACCATAGTCTACTAGTTAGATATATAGGATACATGACGGAGTCTGAATCCAAGATTCCTCTTGCACCATGATCTATTTGTCACGAGAAACTAGATACTGCAGAGCTGCCAGCTGCCTCTAACAGACGCAATAGCGGGGAAGGATGTGCCTGAGTATTTGGTCAGTGTGCACTCAGCTTCAGAGAACAGATGGCAAGAGAATTAAAACTAACCTGCTAGAGCATGTGAGCAATTAAGGTTGCATTATATACAACTACATATAAGATAATAGGGAGAAACAAATACATATGTGCATATATGTGTGCGTCTATATGTATATATTTATATATGTATAATTTAACTATATATACATTTATTTAAGGAGACATGGGAAAACATTCTAAGGAGTTTTGGATTAGTTTGTTCTTCCTTTAAAATCTTTCTTCCCTATTATATACTTTTTGTGATTTGAGTTGCCAAACAAATGTGTTTGCAAAGAGACAAGATGGCATCCAGTAGCATGAAAGGAAGCACCCACACATATGCAACTGATTTTACTTTCACTTATGGTCTCAAAACACCCGGTGGCACAGTCCAACCTGAGGCCCAGGCGGCCGGGTCAGACAGGGTGAGTCGCCAACCGCCCACTGGACAGCCCCACCTGGACAGCAGCAGAAGCTCACGACCTATGTGGCCCACAGTGACCTCATCCTCCATGATTTCCTAAATTCCACCCAAACCAAACACCCACTGACGCTTCCTCCTTCACCCTCAACTAAGCTAAAAACAGTATTTTCTACCGAATCAGCTAAATCACCTGAATAACACGGGGAGCCCTGGACTCTACGGGCAGAGCTGGGGGACGCCACAGTAGGGCTGGGATGCCTGGCATGTGCCGTCCATGCAGCCAATAGACCTGCCCCTCAGGCCACATGGCCACTTCCAGCTGGTGAGGACAGGTCAGTGATGTCCCAGCCAGGTCACCTCCCCACCCTGTATCTGCCCTCCCTCTGTCCCTCCCTCCGTCCCTGCCTCGGGACCCCAGCATTTTCCTGCACTTGCCTTTGCAACCATGTCTGAAACCTCAATAGGCTGAGAATTTTCTCTTTTCTTTGGCTGCGTGTTCCAAGCCTCCCGAGTCTCTGCCACCTGTGCGTGTGGACCAGCACAAACACCACTAGGCACACAGAGCGGAGCTTGTAGGGGGTGGCTACACAGTCTTTTAATTTCAAGTAGCAGGTCCCCGAGGAGGCATTTTTCACCCCCTAGGAGTACGCTGACGTTTTGGGAATTCAGCCTCAGTAGATATCTGCTCCACAGTGATTTCTTCGGCCTTTCCTCACCTCTCATTTAGGACTGAATCGTGCCCCGACTCCCAAATTCAGATGTCGAAGCTGTAAACCCTGATCCAATACATCTGAGAAGGAGCCTTCGGGAAGCAGCTCGATGTGATGAGCTCACGAGGGTGGGGTCCTTAGGATTGCATTAGTGCCCTTGTGAGAAGAGACCAGAGATCTTGCTTCTTCTCTCAGTGCCATGTGAGGACACAGCGGAAGGTGGCCCTCTCTGAGGCAGGAGTGAAGCTGTCCCCAGGAGTCCACCCTACTGCCACCTGATCTTGGACAGCTCGGGCGCCAGGACTGCGAGACAGAAGTGCTTGGTGTTTGAGCCGCGCTGTCTGCGGGAATTGTGCAGCCAGACCATGAAGCCCAAGATGGGAGGCTTTGGTGTCTGACCACCGAGGTGAGCTCATCACCTGCATCTGGTGGCCAGTTTTCGAGAAGACCCCATCGAAACCCTACGGCAAAGATCAGAGAGGTCTGGGAACCCTCTGACTTCAGGGGTATCTCTCAAGAACTGGTACATCACAGGACCAATTGGACTCTGCTCTGCCATTGATTTGGAAACACTGTGAGGTGCTGAAGACGTGGAGCAGTTGGGCCAGGTGAAGGTCACTGCCCACATGTGAAGGATGTTTTGCCATCA
>RJWH01009739.1:0-20743 GCA_004363575.1 Solenodon paradoxus
GTCTTTCCATTAACTCATCTCTTACTGACCTCTGAAATCCTGCTTCCTTGTTCTCAAGGTGCCCTCTGCTATTCCCTACAAATTGAATTTAGCAATACCATGTAAAACTCATAACACATATACACAGACAGACATAAAAATAGACAAAATCTATCTCTTATCTTTAATTTTTAAGTAAGATTCAGGTACAAGATATCTGCTAGTTCACAGAAGAGTTGGACTATCATTATCTGTAAAGATGCATTGAATTTTCATTAACCCAATATTAAAATAATCCTCTTAAGAGGTTGATTGACTATCCAATTACATTTATTTAACATAAGATGGAAAACATTTTTTGACATAATATTTTCCATAGGTGTAATATGATTTGTGACACTGAGGGATTTCCCTCAGTCACATCATACCAAGAGAACAGCAAAAGGGAAAGGGTGGGTGCTGGCATAGTCAGCAGACAGGACAGTATTTTGACTTAGAACAGTGGATGTTAAATTATGATAAGAGAAAGGTCAAAAGAAGTTATACAGTATTCAGGTTTGTCCTGTTGGTAGCAGACAACCTAAAATACCTAGTCTATTTTTGGCCATTTTTAAGATGACATGAGCACATTTTCAAGATGGTGGAAAGTACATTTTCAGATTACATTAAGACCAGGTCCTGCTTAGAGGTAGCCCATTTTGAATAGCAGACACACCACAAAAGACTTTGCTAATTGCATAATATAAGTTGGAAGAGGAAGGGGGAGAGAAAGAGAGAGCAAAAAAATGTGTATATAAGGCACTTTTGAACATTTCTTTTCTCAGTGGCAAGAGACCTAATTGTAGGAGAGTATTGTGTCCCATTCTCCCATTCTGAAGCCAGATTTCCTTGTCCTCCAATTTAAATTAAGACCACACAGCTTTGCACAAAAAATGAGTTTTCCTTCTTTCTCAGTTAATTAAAACCTAAGGAATCCTAATTCATTAATAAGCATTCCAAGAGAGATGTTGTGGGGATAAACTGAGTGATGTCCAATACTCCCTTCACAACTTCAAGCAGAAGAAATGAAGAGGAAGCTATGAGGATTTTCTCAATGAAAGAACAAAAACAAGCATTCTTATTTTCTGTTCTCCAGTCATACGAGTGAATTGTGATGTACAATTGGGTGAGAGACAGATGTCCTGGGCTCCCAATCTCACTCCCCATCAAGTAAAACTATAGCCCACTATGGCCTATTCTGATGTCTCAAAACTTATATCTGCCTCCAAACACCAGACAACTTGGAGGTGGACTTTCCTGAGAAATCTCGTAAGTCAAATGTCCTAAAGGAACATTGGGAATGATGTTTTGTAAGTGTCTTGAGCAAATATCTCAATAAATATATGAACAATTAAGATGCAAAGATTCCTTGACATGAGAAGAAAAGAAAATAACAATGCTTAGGTGGGTAAGAGATGGACAAGACAAGGATATATGCCTTTTTGTGCAAAATTTCCAATTTATTAGATTTAGAGTCCACCCAGTTATGGATCAAAAGAGGTGTATTGATCCTGCCATTTAACAGAGAGAGCTAATTGACCTGTTGACATTGGGTAAGGTGAGAGACCAGATAGGAAAAGAGAAAGAAATCTTGTCCTATAGCCAACAAATGCAACTCTAACATACACTACATATCTGCAAGGTGCAAGACTTCCTTGATATTTAGTTACAAAGAAATCAGAAGACACATTATTTTATATTAACTTGCACACAGAGATGACCCAGAGGATGAGAGGAGAGAGGAGAAAAAAGTTTTTGTCTTATTTACTTTTAAGTTAGTTTATTACTTATTCAGGTAACTTTTATAGAATAATATAAAGTAATATAAACCCATGCATTCATGTTTCCCAATCCTCAAATATATATGATAACACATCCTGCCCACCATCAAATTATCAAAAGTTCTTTATCATTTTCCACTGGACCCCACAACCAGCAATAACTTTTGACTTCAATTGTTATTTTTCTAGTTGCTTTAAAAGTAGGGTTAGATTTTTTGTTTTTGCAATTTTTTTGAAGTAGGCCTGGAGTACAATAAACATCTCTCTTAGTACTGTTTTTCCTGCATTCCATAAGATTTGGTAGATTGTCTTCATTCTTGTTTCCAAGTATTTTTTAATTCTTTGATTTCCTCTTTTATGAGTCATTCAAAAGGCTGTTATGTAGTTTCCATATATTTTGGAACTCTCCAGCTTTCTTTTTTTGTAGTGATTTTTAGTTTTAAGCCATTCTGATCAGAGAATATGCTTGATATGATTACAATATTTATAACTCTGTTGAGACATGTTTTGCTTCCCCACATATGGTCTACCCTGGAGAGTGTTCCATGAGCACTTGAAAAGAATGTGAATTCTGCAACTGTTCTAATTTGTCATTTAAAGCTGTGGTTTCCCTGTTAAATTTATCTGCTTTATCTGTCTATTGTTGTAAGTGGAGTGTTGAAGTCTCCTACTATTATTGTGTTGCTGTCAATGTCTCTATTTCTGTTTGTAATTGTTTTATGTATTTTGATAATCCTTAACGTGATGCATATATATAAATAAGTATCAAGTCTTCCTGCAGAATTGACCCCTTATTCATTATATAACACCACTCCTTGTCTTTTTTTATCATCATTAGTTGGAATATTTTATCTCCCTGATATTTTTCATTCCCATTTGACTGGAGGATGGATTGTTTTCCAACTATTGAGCATGAGCCCATATTTATAATTTGAATGTTAATGATTCTTCTTAAAGCAACAGAAAGTTGGGTTATGTCTTTTAATCCTTTTGGCCACACTCATTTTGACTGGCGAGTTCAATCCATTCATATTTAGGGTGATTATTGTGAAGTAACTTTCATTGTCATTTGTTTTCCGGGTATTGTTGCAGACTGTACCTTAGTACTCTTTCTCTTCTTAGGCAATTTAAAAGCAGTTATGTTGTGACTTGTTCCCCTTTATGTATTCTTCTTTGCTTTTTCCTGTAGATATGTTTTGAGATTACCCTAGGGTTTGCATAAAAGTTTCTGTGGTTATATCCTGCTTTTTACTTGAAAGAAAGTCCTGAGCTCATTTTAAGCATCCACATTTTTACTATCCTCAGTTCCACTTTTTTCTATTTTGACATATTGCTGCTTTTAAGTGGGGTTTCTTTACATTGTGTAAGACTTCTTTTAGTTATTTTTGCAAAGATGGTTTTTGTTGATGAATTCCTTTAAATTTTGTTTCTCTGAAAGCTCTTTATCATTCCTTCAATTCTAAGTTATAAGATAGCAGGGTAGTGTATCTTTGGTTAGAAGTTCTTTTCATTCAGCACTTCAAATCTATCATGCTATTCCCTTGTGGTCTGTAAAGTTTTCAGTTGACACTGAAACTTCAGTTCCACTGACAGTCTCACAGGAACTCCTTTATATGTAACTTGTTTTTCCCTAGTGTTACTGCAGGATGGGATCCTGTATTCTTAGGGAGAAGATTTATTCCAAGATACAGTCTTACCAGGACTAAGAAGAAGTAGGAAAACATGTTTTATTGGTAAAGTAGCAAAGTGAAAATAAGTCTGGAAGGTGGACTGAGTTATTGCTGTAGAGTGATTCCAACTAGTTTAATAGCAAACCATTCCCCTGAGTAACTATAGAAAATCAAACTCAGTGTTAAATAATTTGACAATGGTCAGCTTCAGAAACAATTAAAGACCTTTGAAAAGCAGTGGGGTTTTTCTTCCTCCACCTCTACCTGAAAGGGAATTCTCAAATTACCACCTCACAGACTTTCCAATGAAAGGATGGAAAACAGAATATGACTCACAAAAATGTATGTGTTGCTAGAAAGGACAGAGGAAAATAAAGACGCCCTTGCTGCTTCCCATCCTAGAAGTGGGATGATAGTGACATGAGATATAATGCTCTCCTCTGATCTAAGAAAATTCCATTAAGGTTTAGATATTAGAGAGCCTTCTCTGGGAAGAGCCCAACTGCAATAGCTTTGTTTCTCATCTTCCTCCACATTCCTTCTTACTGATAGACATATAGGGACAAAATTTTATTGATAAAGCAGCAAAGTAAAAATAAGGGTGGAATGTGGGCAAAGCAGGGCAAAATTATAAAGTAACAGTAAGTGTAGAAGATGGGAAAAGCAAATGCACACTCCCAAGGTTAGGGGGCAGATGTTTCCCAGAGAAGCCAACCAACCCTGAGTTCTACAAGTTTGAATCTTTATGGAGCTCTGACTGAGTTCTATGCCCTTGGCTCTACCTTAGGGCTATTTCACCCTGATTACTCACAGCGGGTCAAAATTGCAAATGTTTTATATAATGAGCTGGGTTCACCAAAAGGTGAAATTGTTTCCTCTGAGCCTATGCTGTATGCTGGTTAGAACCAACCTGCAAGTTTTGGTTCTGCTCTTTGGTTTTTAAGACAGCTGACTGATAGTTTCATTGACCTTAAGATGATTGATAGGGCCTACTTTCTATGTTTTTTTCCTGTCTTCCTGTGTTTTATCCTTTCCCCATTCCCTGTTCATGGCTAACTTCTACCTAAGACTAGCTGCTTTTTTAAAATTAGTATTTTATTGAGGTAACTTTCATTTATAAATTAAAATATGAATAGTCTCCCCAGATGTGCAAGTTCCCAATTCCTGAAATATGTCAGCCCATTCTGCCCTCCACCAGATTACAAAGAGTTCTTCACCACTGTCCAGTGGACCCTGCCATCACTTGACTCCCTCATTCCATTCCCTACTAGTAACCTCAGTTCTATTATCAATTTCTAAGAGACAGTTGTGTTTTGTCTGTTACTTTACTTTGTCTATTCACATTTCACCTATAAATGAGATCATTTTTTTCTTTTGACTTATTTCACTCAGCATAATTCCCTCTAGATCCATCCATGTTGATACAAATAACAAGAATTCATCTCTTCTAAGGGATGAATGGTATTCCATTGTGTATATAGGTGCTTTTAAGATTCTTTATTATTTCTGAACTTTTTGTGACAACATTTCTTTGTGTAGCACTATTTGGGTTTCTTTTGTTTTGAACTATGAACTTCCTGGGTCTGGATTTCTGCTTCCTTCCTCAGGTTAGGAAAACTCTGAGCTATTATTTCTTCAAATACAGTTTCTACCCCCCTTTTCTCTCTCTTTCTAGACCCCTATGCTGTGAATGTTGTTCATCTTGAGGTTATCCCATAGATCTTGTATGATGTCTATATTTCTTTTACTTCTTTTTTCTCTGTGATGGTCTTCTTAAGTGCATTCCACTGCTCTATCTTCTACCTTACTAATTCTATTGGAGGCATCTTCCAGCCTACTGTTGATCCCTAATATTGTGTTCTTAGTTCAGATCTCTTTTTTTTAACCATTGTTATCCTGATTTCAGTGTGTATCATTGTCACTGTTGGTTTAAATTATTCATCAGGTAGTTTACTTAAGTCTGTTGCTTTCAGATTTTTTCTGTGGTTTTTAATTAGGTCCATCATTTTGCATGGATTTCAGTCTCTTCAATTGCTGTGCTTATTACTTGGGTTAGCCTTTCTTGATTTAAAGATCTTGTTCTAGAGTGTTGAGTTGCACTGAATAGACCTGGGAGTTAGTCTGGAATACTGGACTTCCTTAGTTGTGTGATATCAACACTTGTTGGTTTTACTGAAGCGTTAAGGTGAACTCTGTGTTGAAGCCTGACAGTGCAGTCTACCAGGTTGGAGTTGGCATAAGGAATGCACAGGTTTCCCACAGAGTCACGGTCATGAAAATAAAGCCCATAGAAAGAGAGCCAGGAGTTGTGGGCCCAGTCAGGAAGCAGGTCACAGTCCCAACAAAGCACACCAACTGAGTGTCCAGAGTTGTTATTAGTGTTGTATCCTCCCTTGTGAAAGTTCCTCAGTCCTCCAGAGGAGTGGCAGCCCCAGCAGGGGTGTTAATCAAGCCCTGAGGCCTGGGGGTGGAATTTCAGGAGGCACCAAGATAATAGTAATATATTTTGCTCTAGCCAGAGGCTGACAGGAGTTACTACTTTGGTGAAACACTTCTAGCTATTTTCCCTGTAAGAGGGTTAGAAAAGCATGCTCCTTGTTGGGAAATAGTCAGCTAAATTCTTGGGTGCTGTTTGACCTGGTTATCTGTCTCTGGCTGCCCACAGAAGTGCAATGGCAAGTACTGACACTCTGTACCAGTATACTAATGTTTGTGAGGGAGGGTGCTTCCCCAACCCACCCAGGTTCTTTCAGGTAATGGCAGCCTCCAGTGTTGGTACCTTGAGGAAAAGTGTCTTTGTTTACCAGGGTGCTAGTCCTCTTTACAAACCAAGTTGAGGTCCATGTCTCAGTGACTAAATCAGCTCCCTGATATGGGAGTGTTCACTGTGAGTTAAAACCCTTTAGTTCCAGGAGAGCATCAGCTTTGCTAGTCTCACCCACCATCCTGACTTCTTTTCTTGATGTGGATCCAAGAGAGATCAGCCTCTCCTACATTTTGTGGAAACATATGTGCCACTTTTCTGTGGAGATCCTGGTCCCATATCTTTTCAAAGATAGTGCTATACAAATAGATGTTTTCTTAGTTGTGATGTGGGGAGGAGACAAGCCTGGGGTCTTAACAGTTCAATAACTTGGAAGCAGAGTATATGTGTGTTTTAATGAAATTTTATTTACAAAAATGTGGCAGACCAGATTTGGCAATGATCTATTGTTTGCCATTCCATAATATTCAACAATCAATACTTCACAGTAGTTACTATTTGCAGGAGTATTTGGTTCTAATATAATGTATGATTTTTAAATTCTGGGTTAATTATGTGCAGGGAGTTTTTAAAGTATATTTTTGAGTAAGTATCCATACCTTGAGACCCAAACTTATTACCTCAGTAACATCAGCCTTGTCTCCCAAGTATATAAGACCCAATTCTAAGTTGTAGGAAGAAATACAACAACCTACTGATAAAGCACTCTAATTTGGGGGGGATTCTTTATTCGCTGACTAAAAATTTACAAGAAATACAATTAACCATTTTAAGTGAAAAATTCAGTGCCATTTAGTATATTCAGAGTGTTGCATAACCACCACCTCTGTGTAGTTCTGAGACATCATTATTATCATTACTCCAAAAAGAAACTCTGTACCCATTCAACAATTACTTTCATTCTCCACTTTGCCCAGACCTTGGGAGCCACCAGTCTGCTTTATTTCCATATAGACTTCTCTATTCTGAATATTGCGTATAAGGGTAATCATACAATACATGACCACTTTTTTGTCTGGCATCTTTCAGTTAGTATATATTTTCAAAGACCATCCACATCATAACATGTATCAGTACTTATTTTTTGATGAATAATGTTATAGCGTATGTAAATATATGCATATGCACACATATGTTTATATATAAGATGTATCACAATTTTTATTAATCCCTGCATTCTTTGATAGCCATTAAAGTTTCCACTTTTTGACAATTGGAAACAGTGGTGCTATGAACACATGTATTAATGTTTTTAGTGCAATATTTCACTTCTTTTTAATAATACCCAGTAGCAGAATTATATGATACAGTAATTATAGGTTTAATATTTTTCCAACATTGTCACGTATTTGATCTATTTTTGTTTTATTATTTATTATACTTGCATTGTGATATGCATTTGAGTATATTGACTTAACATCTCAGTCTGTGTATTTCACACCACACCCAACACAACTGTTCTAGTGCCATTTAACATCACCTTTTTACCTCCTTCATTTCCTTGCCTTACCCTTCTCTCAGGTAGCCACACTTTTGCTTCCTGTGAATTAGTTGAGAATTACCTATTTCTTTTTTATTGCTTTTTATTATACTCCACATATAAGATTTCATTAAATTTTTCACCCACTATGTTAAGTTTATTCCCAAGTATTTTATCTTTTTTGATGTGATTGTATAATTTCATTCTTTATTTATCTTTCCTCTATTCCATTGCATATAAAATGCCGACGATTTTTTGCATATTGATTTTATATCCTGTCACTTTACTGTATCCATTATTTTATGTAACAATTTTTAGATACTTTTAGGATTTCTAAATATAATATCATCTGCAAATAATGATAATTTGAATTACTTTGATGTCCTTTTCTTTCCTTATTGCTCTTACTAGGATTTCTAGAACTGTGTTGAGTAGTAGTGGTTAAGAGTGGCATCCTTTTCTTATTCCAGATCTTAGAAAGAAATATTTCAGTTTTCACCATTGAGTATGATGTTATTTGTGGGTTTGTTATATCTGACTTTTATTGTGCTGAGGTATGTGCCTCCTATTCCATTTTGGCAAAAGTTTTTTTTTTTAATCAGGAATGTGTGCTGAATCTTTTCAGATGCTTTCTTTGTATCTGTTGATATGATCATATGATTTTTTTTCTTTTTCATTTATTAATGTGGTATATTACTTTGCTTGATTTGTGTATGTTGAACCATCCTTGCATACCTGGAATAAATTCAGCTTGGTAATGATGTTTAATTTTTTATCTGTTGTTGAATTCGGTTCGCCAAACTTAGTTGAGGATTTTTGCATCTGAATTGACCAGTGATATTGATATGTAATTTTTTTTTTGTGCAGAAAATCCTTTTCTGACTTTGGAATCAATGTAATGTTAGCCTCATAGAATGTATTTGAGAATTTTCCCTCCTCATTTTCATGGAGTAGTTTAAGTAATGTAAGTATTGGATGATCTTTGAATGTTTGGTAGAATTCAGTAGTGGTGCAATCTGGTCCTAGTTTCATCTTTTCGGTATGACTTTGATTAATGTCTTTATTTCTGCACTGGTTTGTTCAAGTTATATATGTCTTCCTGGACCAGTTTTGGAAGATTACAGGATTCTACAAATCTGTAAATTTCTTCAACATTTATGAATGTGTCATCAATGATGTGTTCATAGTAATCTCTTAAAAATTTTTTGTGTTTATAAAATGTATGTAGTGATTTTCCTCTTTTTTTCATGAGGTTGGCAAAAGGTCTATTTTTTCATATAATCAGGTTTTAATTTTGTTAATTTTTAAATGTTATTCTGTTTTTTATTTCATTTATTTCTGCTCTGAATTTTATTATCTTCTTTTTGCTGCTGATTTGGAGTTTCAATTCCTTTTCTTGTTCCTTTAGGTTATCCTTAGAGATTTAATTTGACATGTCTCTTGCTTTTCGGTGTTTGCTTATAGTACTATACATGTTTCTCTTATAACTGCTTTTCCCACATCTGACATGTTCTGGTAGCTCATCTCTTCATTTTCATTTGTTTTCAACTAACTTTTAATTTCGTATTTAACTTTTTCATTGTTGCAGAATTTTTCTGAAGTATGTTGTTTAATTTTTACTTCTTGTGTTTCTTCCAGGTATGTTTTTCTGCTTCATTTTCAGTTTCACACCCTTGTTCAGAGAGGAAGTTATGTTTAATTTCAATATTTCTAAATTTATTAAGACTTTTTTTTTTATTTCCCAGGACTTGGTTGATAAATGAGAATGCTCCATGTGCACTTGAGAAGAATGTGTTATCTTTTTATTGGGGTAGTAAGCACTGTATAAGTCTATCAGATTCATAGGATCTATTACTTTTTTCAGGGCCTTTATTTCTTAATTGATTTTTCTCCCTGGTTGATCTATCTATTGATATGAGTGGTGCTAAAATTCCCTATTAGTAATGTGTTGTTGTCAGTGTCTCCCTTCAGGTCTTTTAGTGTTTGGTTTAAATATATTAGGCGGTCCTGCACTGTATGCATATATGTTAATAGTAGTTATTTCTTCTTGATAGATTAGCCCCTGGACCATGATGCAGTGTCCATCTTTGTCTCATGCTACCCTTTTTTTATAGGTGCAGGATCTGATATGAATTTCTTGTAGATGTAATAGTGATGGGTCATATTCTCTTTATCCATTCAGTCAATTTGTGTTTTTGATTGGTGAGTTTAGTCCATTTGTATTTATGTTGGTTATTGATATGTAGAGCTTTTTTGCCATCGCTTGATCCTATTTTTTCTGCCAGTATTTTATCTTTGTTCCTTTTTCACATTTGTTTCAATTTGTCCTTGCCTTTAGATGATTTTTAAAGAGTATTCTCTCTGATTAACTTTTAATTTATGTTTCTCTGTAAAACTTGATTTGTTACTACCTTGTGTTTCATCTCTAGCTTAACCCATCTACTACAGTCCTTTTTGAACTGATATTAAGTTATCCATATTTTTCTTTCCCTGTTTGGTGTGTTTTTGTTCTCTCCTGATGACCTTGACTTTGCTTCTTATTCTGTTTTTACAATATTTCCAAATTCTCAGGATTCATTTGTTATTTTTCCCTATGAGCGCTACTTTCAGTGTTTCTTGAAAGGCAGGTTTGTTGATGGAAAAAATCCATTATTTTTTCTTTATTTTTGAAGACCTTTATTTTCCCATGTTATTTGAATGATAATTTTTCAGGGGACTGTGTTCTTGGCTGGTAATTTTTGTCTTTTACTATTTTTTAATATGTTGTTTCACTTGGCCTATAGAGTTTCTCTTTAGGAGTGTGATGATATCTTAATGGGTATACCTTTCTTAATTTATTTTTTTCATGAAAATCAACATATAAAATTTTTTTAATAGGTAAGTTTCCAAGACTCCTGGATACAAGGTCAGTATTCAAAATTCGATTGTATTTCTGTATACCTGCAGCAAACACACACTACTAGGGTGTGTAGGTTACACAAATACCTTGAAAAACTGGCAAAATTCTCTAAAACTGTCATATTCTTACACTATGGTCAAGCAGCTACTCTTCTAGGTATATATCTAAGAATAATGTGTGTGTCAAAAATCATATGCAAGAATGTTTTTGGATGTGCTATTTGAAATAGCAAATAACTAGAAAAAACCAAATGCCCATCAACAGTAGAATAAATCAATAAATTATGGTGTATTCACATATATAATATGATCATCAATCAATAAATTACAACTTTAAGTGATATGTGGATGGATGAATCTCACAAACATAAAGGAGCCCAATCACAGAAGACTGCATACTGTATGGTTCCATTTATATAGAACCCCAAAATCATGTAAAATGCTTTGATGTTAGAATCAGGATACTGATTAACTTTAAGGAAGTAGAAGAGGATAATAGGGGCCTTCATAGGTGCTAGCTGTATTTAGTTTTTGGTTGAGCTGGATCCTTCTGATTTGTGTGCTTTTCTTTTTTTCATTGATACTTTTATTACAAATCAATCAATGTAGTACACTTAATCAAAAAAGGGAAAATAAAAATCATATGATCATATCAATAGACACAGAAAAATCACTTAAAAAGATTCAACACTCATTCATGATGAAAACCCTAGCCAAAATAGGAATATAAGATATATACATCAACATAACAAAACCTATATATGACAAACCCACAGTAAACATCGTAATCAATGTTGAAAAACTGAAAGAATGTCCCTTAAGATCTGGAACAAGACAAAAATGCTCACTCTCATTGTTACTATTCAACATAGTTCTGGAAGTCCTGGCAAGAGAAATAAAGCAGGAAAAGTATATCAAAGTGATCCAAATTAGAGAAGAAATGAAACTATCACTATTCTCAGATGACATAATATTATACCTAGATGACCCCAAAGACACTACCAATAAAATTCTAGAAATAATAGATGAATAGAGCAAAGTGGCAGTAAAACACATAAAATCAGTAGCATTCCTATATGCAAAAAAGGAAGTAAATGAAAAAGAAATTAGGAAATAAATCTCATTCAAAATAGCATCAAAATAGATAAAACACCTAAGGCAAACTTAACAATAGAGGTGAAAGACATCTACAATAAAAACTATAATGTTTAAGGTGATTATTAAAATGTAGCTGTTTAGTGTTAATTTAAAATTTGTTTTCTGTGTGTTCCAGTATCTTTGTTTCTCTTTCTCTTCTTAGGTGGGTTGGGTGTAGTTATGTTCTGATTGGTTTGCCTTTCTGTTTTGTTCATTGATTTTTCTCTGGAGATATATTTTGAAGTTACCCTGAAGTTAGCATTAAGAATTGTTTCCCAGTTTTTGGTGTGTTTTTTTTTTTTTTTTTTGAAAGCACATTAGTCTTCCATTCATTCTAACCATTCACATTTTTGTTCTCTTCCCCACTTTTCATATTTGCTGTCTTACTGTTTTTAAGTGGGATTTCTTTACACTTATAGCATCTTTTAGTATTTTTTGTAGAAATGATTTTATGGTGATAAATTCCTTTAACTTTTGCTTATTGGAAAAGCTTTTTATCATTCCTTCAGTTCTGAATGATTATCTTACAGGGTATAGTATCTCAGGTTGAAAAATCATTTTCTTTCAGTTTTTTGAATAATATCATGCCATTCCCTCTGACCTGTAGAGTTTCAGTTGAGTAATCTGCAGACAATCTTACGGAGTCTCGTATGTGACTCATTTTTCTCTGAATGTTTTTAAGGTTTTATTATTTATCTTATATTTTTGATGTCTTGATGGAAATGTGTCTAGGTGTAGGTCTGCTTGGGTTTCTTTTATTAGGGGGCTCTCTGATGTTGGAGCTGTTGTGGATGGTGAGGCAGTATAGGTAGTGTGGTAAGAGGCTATTGTGGTCATCACCAAAGAAGCTGTGAACTGTGAACGAAAAGGCTATGGGCTTTTAGATTTTGTAACTAAAGATCAGTCTCAGCAGGATTAGCCAACATCTGAAATTCTAATTACTACAGTAAATCTTACCTGTCCTTCTTTATATTCAAACTTCCAACTTAATTATTACTAAATTATGTTATATTTCAAGAAATTTTCTAGTATTGGGGGTTGGCATTTTTCCCATGGTACACTAGGGAAGTAACTACGTGTAGTTTACTACAGTTATTTCATTAATTAGAGATGTAGCCTCAGAAAGCTACTGCCAAATATCACCTCATACTATGATAAATTATGACTAAATAATCACAAAGCTTTTGTGACCTCACTCCTGCTGAAGAGGTAGCTTGATAAATCACAGCAGAGAGTTTCTGGGGAATAGATTCATACAAGTCACCAAGACATCCTCCAGCTTGCTGCTTGGGAGAAGCCATTAGAAACAGACTGTATTTTTAGGTTATCACAATTTTAGCTTCTCAGTCATCTTAAGCCCACTTCAAATTTTATTTGAAAACCAACTTGCTATAAATCATTTTATTTATCTTTTAGAAAAAGAACCTACTTGAATCATGCAGTGCGTAATGGATATCAGTGAAGAGGTATGGCAAGACTCTATCACTCTCTTCTTACAGACTGGGATGTGCTGTGATGCAGCAATTATTACCAATTCCCCACCCTGGCTATTAGCATCTTGTCCTGAAGGCAATTTGCTTCAGCTGACCCAGGAAGAAATTCAGATGTTGTTGGCAAGAGATGGCAGAGAGAAGTTATTTCTTCAGGGAATAACCCTTGCAGGAATCAAATGCTTACTTATTCGAGACAACCTCTATACTGAAGGCAATAACACCATGGATCTCCGCACCAAAGGCCAGAGTCAGGGTACCCGGGCAGTGACAGTAATTCAGATCATGTCTGTATACCTTGTCATAATGGGGCAAAAAGGAACAGAAGGAGGGCCTCTCAATCTCAAGGCTTTTGAAATGGCAAGTTACATCAGACAGGCCATTCAGCAACACATGGCTCATTTCTAACTAAATAACACAAGTTGGTGTTCAACCTGAAATTTGAATTCCATGTTATCAGTTTTACTTATTTAGCTAATATGTTCTTGATGAAAAAATAAGGGGAGTTTCCAGATAATTTTGGAGAGGGGTGTGTGTGTGTATTGGAAAGGCAGGCAAGTATTTAGGCAATTGAGTGTCTGGACCTTGTTTTACACCTAGAATACCATCCCTCCCTTCTCCGTGCTTACAGGCCACAGTAGTGGACTGGGAATTAGAAAATTCCAGCATTTTCCTTACTTACTATGAGATATTTCACTCTCTGAGTCTCATTTTTCTTATCTGTATAGTGAGTGTACATTATCTCTCAGGGGCTTCAAATTCTAAAAGTCTAGGATTTTGAAATGTCACACACATCCTTCAAGGTCCAACTCAAGTACTCTTTCCCCGAGGAAGCTTTCTCTGCCTTTCTCATCCCTTGTGACTGACCCTAATTTGAAATCCAAGAATATTAATTCTCTGAGTCATTTATTTGGCCTTTAATCACACTCTGCTTAGCATGTCTTGGATAACTGTTCTGTAGTCTTAACTTCACACACATAGTTTTATTTATGTACTTTTTTTTAATCTAAAGGGAATATGGTGTTTCCTCTACTCTATTTCCTTCCTGGGATACCTCTGCATGGGACTCTGTCACAGGAACTGGTTGCATGCATAAAAAGGAGGCCAAGAAGTACAAAATTCTAATTATAAATTAAGTAAGTCACATGAATACTACACACAGCATTGGCAACTGTAGTCAATTATATTGTAGATAAAACTTGAAAGTTGCCAAAAGAATAATTTATAAGTTAACTTTGTATGATGATGAAGGCTAGCTAGATTCATTATAGTGATCATCTCAAAATGCAGAAAATTGTCAAATCATGTTGTACATCTGAAACCAATATAATATGTCAATTATATCTCAATAAACAGTTAAAATAGCAACAAATTCTACTACAACAACTAACCAACAAAATACTAGGGATTCTGCTAGGTGTGGATTACCCAAGGTGCTTATGGATAGACGTTCCACTTAGAATTTGCAGCTCACCATTTATTCATTGTTGTCAGCAGGGGAAGCAAGGGTGGACAAAAGCTAAGAAAGAAGGTGAAAAGTTCTCACCATTCAATCTGGCTTGTTGCTAGCAGCTGTGGGGAAGCTGGAGTAAGTAATAGAAAGATGGAAAAAGAATGTTGATTTTTTTGCCTTGGTATTTATTTGACCCTGCTGTCACCAGTACCCAGGAGCAGTGATTATGGAGATCTTCTGTGTTAGTTAACTAAAAGGAACTAACTGCTCCCCTAAAACCATTCACAGACATACCCATTATCTTATAAAGGTCAAGGTTTAAAATGGGTACTGTCAATATCTCTAAAGGAATCTTATTCAATATAAATATAATGCTAGTCACGTGTGTAACAAATTTTTCTAGTAGTCACAAAAAAACAAGTGAACGTAATTTTAGGAAAATATTTTATTTAACCCAGCACATCCAAAATATTATTAGAATATTATTATTTAAGTAATAGTAGATAAAATATTATTGAAGAGATGATTTTGATGTTTGATGCCAATGCTTCAAAATCTGGTGGGCATTTTATATCTGCAAAACATCTCAATTTAGACAGTTCGTATTAAGTGCTCATTAGTCACATGTATTCTAGCGATTACTACACTGGGCAATATGGGTTTAGGCCAAGCCCATGCAATGTTTAAAACCACTCTGTTACATTTCTGCCAGTATATCCATTCATTCAGACATCCAACATACTCCATGACAACAATGGCCAGGTAATTCAAAAAATATCAAAAAAGAGGAAAAAGAGGCTTCTTAGATAAAATTCTAGTGGGGATAAGGCAAGAGAAAAGAAATCACAATATAATAAAATAAATGCTATGAAAAAAATTGTTTATCAAATATATATTGAGGTACCATTATGTGTCAGGCACTGAGACACAACGGTGAACAAAATATACAAAAACTTTATGCTCATGTAGCTTACATTCTAAAGGCAGAAGCATAATATGTGTCAGGAGATGATATGCGTCATAAAGACAAAAAACAATATAAAGGGAAATAGAGAGTGATGAGGAGTACTATCTAGAATAAAGAGGATAGGGGATGTTTCTTTGGAGAAAGGATATTTGTTCAGGGACCTAATGAAGTGAGTCATGTCTAGAATTGGCAGAAGTATTTCACACAAAGAGAAGACCTGTGTCCAAAGACCTCAAGACAGGAGTGTGCCTCGTTTTTTGAGGATCTACCAGGAGGTCAAGATGGTCGCAGTCTCCCATAAGAGTATCCCTTTCTGTCCCTATCTGCAGCATCCTCAAGCTTCATAGTAAGGGTACACATGTTGCCTCCTGGGGTGAAGAAGCAAAGCAGAGAAAATGCTCTGATCACTCTCCTTCTGGGTATTCTCTTTCTGATAAAATTGCCTTAACTATTTTTTAGCTGCCTCATCATTTTGTTGACTCACATTTTCACACTGGCTATAGTTAAGAAAAGATCTTAAAATAATGATAAGGCAATAATCCAGGGGAAAAATAATGTGAAAGTGGATTGGCTTCACTAAAGCCTTTATCTTACTCAGATTCTCAAAATCCATAACAGGCATCAAAGAAAATATGGAAGAATATTTTTGATAATTGTGAGGGAAAGGCCTTCTTATGCAAGATACAAAATCCCAAATTAGTAAGGAGAAACATTGACAGATGGGACCATATCAAAATGTAAATAAACACTTTTGTCAAACAAAGCATACCATACAAAAAGTGAAGATGAGAAATATTGAGAAAGAATTATGCAACAGATAAAACACATCCTTCTACAGATCAATAAGAAAATAGCAATAGAAAACCTGGAAATAGAATATGCATCAATGTAAGCAAAGAAAAAATTAAGTCATTATGTATAAAAACAGAAAAAAATAAACAACAAACAAATCACAAAGGGAAATAGGACAATGAGCATATAAAAAGATGCCCTATCTCACTAGTGATTAGGGAAATTAAAATTAAATCAATAATGTAATATTAGCAAAAGTCAAATAAAAAGTTTCAATAGCATCCACTGTTCATGAAGATGCTGATAATGACTACTGTTGTAAATTCTTGGCAGGGGTGTAGATTAGTAACACTTTTGGGATGGGATATGCTATAGTGTCTGTCAAAATTTAAAATGTGTGTTGTCTTTGACTCAATAGCAAGAATAATAAACTTTGGCATGTTGCTCACCACAACATCTTTAGGGAAAACATTGAAAACAGCACAAATATCAATGGAGAAGGGGAGCACTAAATTAATTATGATACTTCTAAATAATTTAATACTGCATAATACAAACATTAAAATAAAATATCTGTTATCTAGTTCATGCATTGAAAAAATATTTACATTTGACTTTGAACCAGACAATCATTGAGTAATGGGGACACAGCAGTGAACAAATAGTATTCCTGTTCCTATAGAATTAACATTCTAATGGAGTAGAAGAAGGTAGACAATAATAAAATAAATAGGTAATTTGTCTGGTGGTGATGAATGCTTTGAAGAACATTTAGGAGAGGTAAGGTATAAAAGTGGCTGAGAACTGTTATTTCAGATAGCCTAGTCAGAAGTTTCTGATATGGTGACATTTTAGTAAAATGAAGAACTTGCATATATCTGGAAGAAGAACTTTCTTGGTAGACAAGTAGTACTTTGCCTTTCATTTCTCCATTCTCAAACCTACTCTCAATTTCTCCCCCTAAGAGGCAACCGCTTTCAACATGTATTTTTTGCTTTTTCTGCCTGCATGCTTCTAGAAAAAAATATTTTGAGACTACTTTTAAAAATTATTTTCCAGTTTTATACATCATATTTGAGCAATGAGACTTTTGCTCTCTTTCCATTTCTCCTCCCCCTCTCCATCCTTTCAATATGTTGCTGTAATTGTAAATATGTAAGTGTTATCCATAGCTGATGGCATTTGTGTACTACAATCATGTTTACTTTCTTCAGCAACCTTTGTTACCTTGAAATTGTAATTATGGTACACAAATGTGTCATAAAATACATATTTTACGCTTTGTGGACCATACCATCTTTGCCCAAATTACTCAGCTTTGTCATTATACCTTTATTTATGAAAACAGGTGGTGAACCAGATATACCTCACAGGCCAGAGCTTGCCAAGCTCTGTTATACTATCACCTGCAAATCTTCATTCCTTGAAATTCATTTCTGCTTTCCAGATAAAAATAATAGATGATTAACAATAATTCAGACTGAGTATTGTAACTTTCAGTTCCACTAAGCTAAAAGAAGGAATAGATTTCAACCTGGGTAGTAATGGAGCTCATAGAGACAAGATTCTCTCTTGCAGTAGGCATATCATTGCTGGATACTGGAAAATGTGGGTGAAGCCATTATAATAATTATAGATTGATAATCATTTAGAGAGGCTGATAAGACATTTTTTATTCTCATCTACAATTAGTGCTTGCAGAAATAAAGATGCTGCTCTCTCAATTTTGATCGATGCATATAGGAGAAAATTATATGGACTAATATTTAGTATTGACTAAGCACCACCATTTTGTTCTCTATGGCGCCAAACCTCATGGTTAATGCTGTGCCTGCTCAGAGGTGTTAAAGTGTACTAGACTTCAGGGTAAGCAATGCATTTTCTCCAAGTTTTATGTTACACTGCTTTCACAAATCAACTCTCATATTTGCTGACCAAAATTTTTAATCAACATTGTACAGGTAAGAAGGCTAGTAATCTAGCAGAAGGAACATACCAGTTGCTGGGAGAAGACTTATTGGACTTGAACCTTGTCATTTTGAAAAAGGGCACCTGAGCCTTAACAGGCTCACACATCTTACTAAACAACATTCCTATTCAATGTCATCATTGCTTTTTTTTCTTTTAAACTTATTTTTATTGTAGTAATTATTCTACACATTAAAATATTTCCTATGTATAGGTTCCCCATTTCTTAAATCTATTTAAAGGCACCATGCCCTCCACCAAATCACCAAGTATTTTTCTCCATTGTCCAGTGGGCTCCAACACCATTTGCCCCCACCCACCCCATTCCTTTTTGGTAACCTCAGTTCTGTTGCAAGGGTTGTTCTGTTCCAGGGTTGGTTACGATTCCTTTGTTTTGTCTATACACATTCCACTTATCAGTGAGGTCATCTGGTGTCTACCTTACTACTTTTGACTTATTTCACTTAGCATAATCCCCTCTAGTTCCATCCATGTTGATTCAAATGACAGGGTTTCATCTCTTCTAATGGCTCTGTAGTATTCTGTTGTATGTATGTACCAAATCTTCTTTATGCATTCATCTGATGTTCGGCACTTAGGTAATTTCCAGTAATTAGCTATTGTGAATAAGGCTGCAATAAACATGGTGATACATATATCTCTGCAGATGGATACTTTTGTAACTTTTGGGTAGATGCCCAGAAGTGGGATCATGGGATCATATGGGATTTCCATCTTCAGTTTTTGGAGAAATCTCCAAATCGCTTTCCATAGGGGTTGTACCAATTTACACTTGCATCAACAGTGCAAAAGTGTCCCCTTTTCTCCACATCCTTGCCAGCATTTGTTGTTTCCAGACTTTTGGATAATAGCCAGTCTTTCAGGTGTAAGGTGATATCTCATTGTTTTTTTAATTTGCATTTCCCTGACAGCCAGTGAGTAGAAATATAATTTTATGTGCCTATTGGCCATCTGTATGTCCTCTTCAGAAAAGCGTCTTTCCAATTACTCCTCACATTTTGAATTGGATTGCCTGTTCTTCTGTTGTTGAGTTTTAGGAGTTCTTTGTATATTTTTGATATAAAGCCTTTGTTGGAAATATTGAATGCAAATATCTTCTCCTAGTTAGTGAGTTTCCTTTTGGTTTAGGTGATGTTTTCCTTTGTTGTGAAGAAGCTCCATAGTTGGATATAGTCCCAGTTATTTATTTTTCTTTTTGTTTCCCTTGATGGTGGAGTTGAGTCCCTGAAGGATTCTTAAGACCGATATCATGGAAAGTCCTTCCCATGTTGTCTTCTAAGAGCTACATGGTTTCTGGTCTTATGTCCAAGTCTCTAATCCATTTTTAAGTTAATTTTTGTGAATGGTGTTAGAGTGTGGTCTGGCTTCATTCCTCTGAATGTGGCAGTCCAGTTTTCCCAACACCATTTGATGAAGAGCCTTTCTTTTTTCCATTGTATGTTTTTGGCTCCTTTGTCATAGATTGACTGACTGTGTGTAAATGGGTCAGTTTCTGGTAATTCAGTTCTATTGCACTGATCTGTGCCTCTGTTTTTATTCTAGCACCACACCATTTTGACCACTGTTACTTTGTAATATAGTTCAAAGACTGAGGGTGTAATCTCTCCGTGTTTGTTTTTTTCTAATGATTGCTTTGGCTCTTTGGGTTCTTTATTTGTTCCATATAGATTTCAAGATTTTTTTGTTCTATTTCCTGGAAATGAGCCCCATGGAATTTTAATGGGGATTGCATTAAACCTATATATTGCTTTGGGTAAAATGGCCATTTCATTTGTCTAACTTCTATTTTAAATGGTGTCATTTTTGTGATTTAATTTTCTTCTGGAGTGTTGATGTATAAAAATGCAAGAGAATTTTCTTCATTGATTGTGTAGCCTGCCACTTTACTGTAATCACTGATGAGTTTTGGAAATCTTTTTAATACAGTTTTTTTTATTTTCAATATATAGATCATCTTCAAATAAAGAGAGTTTTACTTCCTCCTTTCCAATTTGGATTCCTTTTATTTCTTTTTTCTTGCCTAATTTCTCTGGCTAAGACCTCCAGTACAACATGAAACAGCAGTGGTGAGAGTGGATAACCTTGCCTTGTTCCTGACCTAAGAGAAAATGCTTTCAACACTGACTATGATGTTGACTGTGGGGTTTTCATATATGGCCTTCATTATGTTGAGGTCTGACCCTTCCATTCCCATTTTATGGAGGGTTTTTATCATAAATGGGTGTTGGATCTTGTCAAAAATTTTGTCTACATCTATTGATATGATCATGTGGCTTTTCTCTTTGCACTTGTTGATATGATGTA
>RJWH01009740.1:0-20733 GCA_004363575.1 Solenodon paradoxus
GAGCTATTGTTGTCCCTCTTAGTGTGTCTAACTTATAATTGAAATGTTATATATGTATGGGAAAAACATAGTCCAAGAAATGATATGATCTGTGGTTTTAAGCATTCACTGGGGTCTTGGAACATATTCCCATTGGGAAAGAGGGAAATACTGTATTTATGACAGTAGTAATCCACTGCCTGGTATGTATATTATTCAGGGCTTTCTAGAGGAATAGAAACAAATTGCCCTCCTTGATGTAGGTGGGTTTGACCCAATCAGTTGAAGGCCTGAATATAACAAAAAGGCTGACCTTCTTGTGAGTAAGAGGGAAGTTTTCATGCCTGAGTGTCTTCAAGCTGGGAGAATCTGTCCTCCTCACCCTCCACCAGGCTTTATATTCAAAATGAAACATTGGCTCTTCCTGGGTCATGAGTCTGCTGGCCTTTAGTCTAGAACTGCATCTTCAGCTCTTTTGGGACTCCAGCTGACCCACACAGATCTTGGTATTTCTCAGCTTTCATAATTGTGTGAGCCAATTTCTTATAGTATCTTTCTCTGTCTCTCATACACACACACACACACACACACACACACACACACACACACACGCACACACCTTAGTGGTTCTGTTTCTCCAGAGAATTCTGACTAATACAGTAGAAGTATTATTAATTCCATTTTGTTAATGAGTAAGTTGAAGCTCAAGAGTGGTTTACTCTTGCTAAATAAAGATCACAGTGTGAATTACAAACAATGACTAGGTCTTTCAGGTCACAGTCTCTTGTCTATTCCACTTCTCTATTGAAGAGCAGCTACTTGACACTTTTTGCACGTTATCCACTCTTTGGAACAAACTAAACCTCCTCTCAGGTCCTTGCAGCACTAATAATGATTGACAAATGAACTCTGGGCCCCTTGAAAGTAATTTCCTTGTTCTGGTGTCTATGACTTGTTCCTTGTGGGGATCCCCTGGAGCCCAGACTTCTAAGTACATTACTTTTAGATATTATAGCGCAATACTTTAAAATATCACTTGGTAATTTTTCCCCACTATGTACTGGACTTGGGTGTACTTTTTTCCTAAGTAGTTTCTTACCTAACTCTTAGAAAAATACTTGATTCTTTTCATTTTCCTGTCTCGAATCCATTCTACCTTCTTCGAGCAATAGAACTCCGATTGCATTTTGGGAAATCTCTCTCTCCTGACTGGATAAAGTATGGTGGGAAAATAAACTAAACACTCTGTCCTCTCCTAGGTCAGGAACAGCTCCTTCATAAAGCAATGGTGATTATTTGAGGCATCTGAGCTCGTGATTTATTAATAACTGGGATGGAGGGAGAGAATATGTACTTGGTATTTCAGGAATTTAAAAGCTGAAAGGGAGTAGTTTGAGGGAACCAGTAGTTTGGAAGTGTTAAATACCAATTCCACCCCATTGGAATATATAGTTTAATTCAGCAGTTATCTTGCATATCTAGGGATTCTGGATGCTGCTCCATTAATAATGATTTTAGAACTTTGGGGGCTTAGTAATTGGCTCCAGCATGACCTTTCCATTGGAATATTTAGACTTTCCTTTCAGATTCCAGACATAGACCGGGTGTAGATTCTTGGGCATAGTTGATTTGGAGCTCAAATTTAAAAGCACTATTTTCTCTAGCAGAAGCATCTGAATCCACAGCTCACATATCTCTTGATCAGCAGCCAAGTGTCTTTGAACTAGGCTTTAGCTCCAACTGCCTGTGACAGAACATGACTCCCTACTCTTCCACCAAGCATTCTTCTCATTGCACTTTCATTTGCCCTTGGAAGAGCATGTCTTTCCAACTGGCCCTCAAATGATGGCACATGTCAAATTGGGATTCCACTCTCTAAAAATTCTCATTTAAAAATATTCTTGGTGATGTGAAACTAATATTTATTCAAAAATTTTTATGGTAAATTTTGTGGTATTTTATGTAAAATTTCTAGTTCTGGAATATTAATGGAATTTTGTAGTGTCCTTTTCATCTGTGACATTTTAGCAAAGTTCATAAAGTATCAATTTCTTAGCTCATACATATCTTTAAAATGATTGGCCACACATTGCACTATGAAAGGCAAAAAAATTAACCAAGTTATTCTATAGAGTCCTCAAAGTTAATTTTGTCAATACAGTGTCTTCTAAGTCAAAATCTGTTTCCATATAAAGGAAAAAAAGAGAAAACGAGATGCTAATTATATATAGATCAGACATAGGTAGTCTGCATAGTTAGTGAAGACCCTGGCCCTTTCTTCCTTGACTTTTGCTACTCAGTACTTCCACCAGAGGGCAGGCAGTAAAAGAGAAAGGAAAGTATATGAGGCCCTTGTAAACACAAAGGACTAGAGTCTACTAAATCTATCCAAATTATTTGAATGAAGGTATTATCTCAGATAGGGACAATGGAGCCAAATTATGGTCATTTATTTCAGGCAGTCAAGAATTATCTACTAAGCATTTGCTGTTAGTGAGTGAAGGATAGGCAGGGCAATTATCTAGTTATAGAGCATCTGAACGTTTGTTCATGTGAGTCTCTGTCCTTTTCCTTGAGTTCCCAGGCCCCTATCCCATTCCTTAGTTGAGGACAAAACCCCTTGTTTTGTTCCATTTACTTTAAAATTCTTATCGATGTAGATTATCAATATGTATGTAATTAAATTTGTTGTTTTTTCCTATTAATATATCTATGTTACGGAAATGCAAATTAAAACAACAATGAGCTATCACCTTACACCTGAAAGACTGGCTGTTATCCAAAAGGCTGGAAACAGCAAATGTTAGAGAAGACGTGGAGAAAAGGGAACACTTTTGCACTGTTGCTGCGAGTGCAAATTGGTGCAATCCCCATGGAAAACAGTTTGAGATTCCTCAAAAAATTGAAGATGGAAATCGCATATGATCCCTTCATTCCACTTTTGGGCATCTGCCCAAAAGTTGCAAAAGCACCCATCTGCAGAGATGTATGTTTCCCCATGTTTATTGCAGCCCTATTCATAATAAGAACTGGAAACTACTTAAGGGCCCAATGTCAGATGAATGGATAAAGAAGATGTGGTACAGATATAAAATGGAATACTACATAGCCCTTAGAAGAGATGAAATCCTGTCTTTTGAATCAACATGGATGGATCTAGAGGAGATTATGCTAAGTGAAACAAGTCAAAAGAAGAAAGATAGGTACCAGATGACCTAACTCACCGGTGGAATGTGAATACACAAAACAAAGGAACAGAAGAAACATAACCAATCCTGAAACATTTACAACAGAACTGAGGTGACCAAAAGGAAATGGGGTGGGCGGGGGCAAATGGTGGCGGAGCCCAATGGACAATGGGGACAAACACTTGGTGATTTGGTGGAGGGCAGGGTGTGTTGAAATATATCTAAGAAACGGGGAACCTATACAGAGGAAATTATTTTGATGTGTCCAATAATTACAACAATAAGAAATAAATAAATGCAAAATATGTATCTGATGTTAATTTGATTGCTCAACCAGCTGGAGAAGAGCCCAGAGGGGAAGGGGAAATTTTCTTTCCACCTCTACTGGAGGTATTGTTCTAGACATTGGAGATAAAGCAACAAACACAGATCTCAGTTTCCTTATTTGTGCCATGGGAACAATAATACTAGAGTTCCTGCAAACCACATACATGAGAGACTTAAGCATCTAATGAAGTTTCTAGATTTATTATAAAGTACAGTTTGTATATAGTTTTGCATAATGTCATGAAATTTTGTGTTCTATTTGTTATTATTTCATTAACACTTTATGATGAGTATTTCTGCTCAGTATTTTTTATAGTAGTGTCACATTTAATTGTGTTAATTTATCATAATACTTAAACATTACTCTGTTCTATTATGTACTTGGTTCATAGTAGGCACTCAGTAAATATTTGTTGAAAGAATGCATAAATATCACACATACATGTTATTTGTATCTTAACATTGCAAGTAACATTATATTTTAAGTATTCTTTTTGAGCTGATGTGCATCACATGCATCCTAAAGACCCAGGTTTGAGTCTCAAGATGAACAATGAAATAAGATAAAGTGCTTCTTCCTCCTCTCTCTTCCTGCCTGCCTGCATACTCACCTTCATTTCTACCTGCACCTTTCCTTCAAAAAATTATATTCTTTCTTGGAAAAGTTCTAAAAGTAGGATTATTATATCAAAATGAATGACACGAGGCATGAATATTTTCATGGTCCTTAATTATCTTAACATTATGTTGCCATGGAAACTAGTGCTAATTTAAAAGGAATGACTGCCACATTGTGGTTTAATTTGTATTATTTAATTATTCATATTGTTTAATTAAGAGCAATGCCGAAAAAAATTAGAGGCACATTAAAGAAATATGTTACAGTTTTTCTAGATGAACGGATGATTTATGATCACCACGAAGGAATGCCTCTTTGTTGCATCACATCAGGGGCGGGGTTTTGTGCAATGAGCACCTGCGACATTGGAAGTGAAATCCACAGACCCTGCTGTCTCAGTTGGTCTTGAGAAAGCTGATGCAGCACTGGGCATGGAAATGTTGATGAATTAGTATGAATTGGGGCCTGGTTTGCAATGTGATTTGCATACCTGTGGTTTGGGGTTCTGTGTGCAGTATCTTAACCTCTTTGTCCTGAAGAATAGAATTAGTTGAGTGGTTGAATTAAGTAATGATGTTTTTTCAATCTGAAATGGTTTGATAAAAGAAGGCAATTGTGCAGCTTTGAAAAATCATGCATTCTGAAATATTTTCAAACTTAAAGAACTTAAAAGTGCAGAACAAAGAGCTTCCGTATCCTCTTAACCTAGTTTCCTAACTTCGTATTTCATGCATTTGCTTGTTTACTCTTTCTCTCCAATCTTCCAACTCCATAAAATTTTGCCAATTGTTCCATAATGCTTCTTTTTCTTTTCTGGTTTTCACCCAGGCACATATGTTGCATTTAGTTGTCATATCTCTTCAGACTTCTCCAATGTGAGATAGTCAGAATCTCCTCTTTCATGTTCACACAATGCCTGCTTGTCTTGTCACTGGTAATTAACCTGGTAGTTAACTCTGATCACCTGGTCATGTTGGTGTCTGTACGTTTCTCTACCATAAAGACACCAATTTTTCTCTTTGTAACTAATTAGTATTTTGTGGGGAGATATTCCCAGGTTATGCCAACATCCTTTTCCCTGTCAAATATCACCTAACATTCGTAGACTCCTAAATCAATAACTACTATCATGATGGCCAAATTGCAAAGCTCCGTTTCCATCATCTTTCTACATTTATTAGTTGGCATCATCCTATGAGGAAAAGAAGAAATTGTCTTCTGTTCCATTATCTATTGCTGTGTATCAAATGAATCTCAAACTTAGTCTCAGATTAACAAAAATCTTACGTAGTTTATGAATCTGTATCTGGTCAATGTGGTGTATTAACTAGGGCTGGAGGGATCAATTTCAAGGTGGCTTACTCATATGTCTGACTAGTTGCTACTAGCTTTTGGTTGGTACTACAGCTGTGGCTCTCAGCCAGAATTCCTACATGAGATCTCTTTGTGTGGTTGCTTGATTTCATCCCAGCACTGCGACTGAGATTCAACATCAGACATCCCAGGAGATAATGATGGTAGTGGATAGAATTTTCTCTTTTTCTGCTTCCTCCAGCACTGGGTCTCAAACCCCAGTCTTTGATCTTTACATGGCCTGCACCTTAGCCACTGAGCCACAGGGACATACACAGCCTTTTTCTAATACAACCTCAGAAGTCGCATAGCTTCATTGTCATTGTACTTTGCTGGTTGAAATGGTTACAAGTATCCACCTAGGTTCAAGGAGAGGAGACATAGCCCTTAACACTCAATAGGAAATTGTTAACATTGTAAGAGCAGTATATAGGATGGAATATGTTGTGGTGGGCATCTTTGTGACATACAGCCTGCCCATCCCCCATTTATTTATTCATTGCTTTGTTTATATTGATATTCCTATTAATATAAATTATTGTGGCTCCTTACTATCATTATTAATTTTGATGCTCGAATTGTCCCAAATTTGGCCATTAGGAACCCCATTCAAGGTCTTATCTGTATCCTTTTTAAGTGCTTCTGTTATTCTTTGAGCACTTCCTTTAGTCAAGGATGGTACATAGAAGCCATGATCTTCGCACTTGATGTGTTCTTTGCTAATGTACTGTCATTGCTGCTAGGTACTCTTACAGAGTGAGTGCTGAGTGCTAAGTGCTAGTGCTAGCTCTTGTCATTGAGTTAGCCTGTAAAAGGGATTAGAATACAGTCATGCAAGGTAGAATGGCATTTCCATCAAGAATGGACTGCTTATATAATGGTGGATCCAAATTTCTGTTGCCCGGTGATGTCCTAGTCATCGGAAGAGTTGTGGCATTTTACACCAGCAGCAGATTCAGGCATGTCATGTTTATGGAGTCTTTTGATAATATAATTTTTCTTGCACTTGATTTAATCTTATGTTATTTTGTTCCTCATGGCCCCAAAGTATACCAAATCCACTGCTAATGGTGTCAGTAAGATATTTTGTCACATAATTGACCTGGAAATAAAAAGAAAAGTGATTAACGACTATAAAAGTGGAAAAATCAATGGTGGTTATTGCTTGCCAGTCAAGCATTTCCCATTCTCCCATAGCTATTGTCTTGCAGAACAAGAATAAAGTGTCGGAAGCTGTTAAAGGATCTGCTTCATTGAAAGCAATGAGACTAACAAAAGTTGAAGAAGAAACTAGATCATATGTGGAAAAACTTCTAATGACCTGGACTGAAGACCAGACACAGAAGTTTATAACTTTCAGCACTGTAATGATCATGACTAAAGCAAAAAGTTTGTTGCCATGTTGAAAGAGAAGGCTGGACCAACTACAATGTCAAATTTACTGCTTTCTCTGGGTAGTTTAAATTATTCAAGAATCATTATTCATTACACAATGTGAAAGTGAAGTGGTGAGTCCATTAATGGTGATGTGTAGGAAACTGAAAAATACTTGGAAATTCTAAATAAGCTGATGGTGGAGAAAAATTACTTGCCAGAGAAAATCTTCAATATGGACAAACCTCCCTATTCTGGAAGAGGATAACTGGTAGACTTTAATTCAAAGGGAAGTCAGTGCCTTATTTTAAGGCTTTTAAGGAGAGAAAAAACAGTTTTGCTTGGGGCCAATGTTATGGATTGCAAATTAAAACCCTTTGTGATCTGGCATAGTGAGAAACCCAAGGCCGAACGTGTTAGTAAGCACACACCAGCAGTGTACAAGAGCAATGAGAAGTCATGGAAGACCCAGCTCCTCTTCCAAGGAGCCTTCCTGAATTGTTTTACCAGTGACATGGAGAAATGTTTGGGGACAATAGTGCAATTCTGGGAGGATTGCAATACATATGACTCCACCAAGAATCTTGCTTGAGCTTGGTGTGATGTCAGCAAGGAATATGTGAGTGGCATCTGGAAGAAGATACTTGAAGGTATATCTATGCTTTCAAAGGACTTACCAAGGATAAGGAGGTTACAAAAATCAACAAGGCAAACGACTTTAACCTGGGTGTGGATGAGGATGTACTTGAGGAGTTCCTAGAGACCATTCCAGAGAACTTGACTAATGAGTTGTTGGAACTGGATAGGAGTGCATAGTTAAAGAAGAGAAGAACCTCATGGAAAATTCACAGTAAAAAGTTTAGCAGAAGATTTTGCAGACTTCAACAAGCTCTTTAAAGTGTTTGGAAACATGGACCTTACCACCAAAAGGTTTTCATTACTGAGAGGCATGTTCATGGTGCATTACCTGCTTATAAGCAAATCTATGATGACAAAAGAAACAAATCAAGCAAACCACCATGCACATTTTTCTGAAAAGAGCAACGTCTCCTCAAAAAGAGTCTCAGGTGGGTCCTCAAGGATGTATGCCAGAAGAAGGCACTGTTGTCATAGATGACAGCACCATGCAAGTTATGTCCCCTTAAAGACCCTCCAGTGGGATGAGATGTGGAGGTAAGAAGAACAGTAATACTGATATCCTGAACCTGTGTAGACAGAGGCTAATATATGTGTCTCTGTCTTAGTTTTAAACAAAAAGTTTAAAATGCAAAAAAATAGGAATAAGCTTATAGAAGGCTATAAAGAAAAAATATTTATGTATAGCTGTACAATGTACTTGCTCTTTAAGCAAAGTGTTATTACGAGAGTCAAAGTCTTCAAGAATTTCAGTGTATAAAGGAAATTCACAGTAAGCAGAGATTCATTTATTATTGAAGAAAGAGAATTTTTAATGAATTTATTGTAGCCTATGTGTATAGAGGGTATAAAGTCTATGACAGTCGACAGCACTGTCCTGTGTCTTCACGTTCAGTCGCCAGTCACTCACTGACACACCCAGAACAACTCCCAGTCTTACAAGATCAATCATGGCAAGTGCCATATGCAGGTGGACCACTTTTTGTCTTTGATTCCTTATTTAATATACCTTTTCTCTGTCTAGATACACAAATAAGCTTGTGCTACAATTGCCTGCTGTGTTCAGCACAGTAACTTGCTGTACAGGATGGTAGCACAGGAGCAGCAGGCCTAGGTGTGTAGAAGGTCGTGTCATCTAGATTCGGGTAAGTATATTCTATGACATTCACACAGCGACAAAATTGCCTAAATACACATTTCTCAGGACATATTCCTGTTGTTAAGCAACTCCTGACCATGCACATGCCGATACACAAATACATCTACTACTATTTCTCCATCTCTCTGAGTATGTATGTTTGAAAAGCATGGGTTTGTAGCAAAACCTCCACTATCAACTCAGAATGTCAGGTTTCACTCTGGTTTTGTTTCTCTCCCTGGTTTTGTATCTTCTCCAACAGTGAGAAATCTGAAGCTTATTATCTTCAGTATAATCCTCACTTATTGGCTCAATTAATGTACTAAATCTTCCAACAACTTCAGTAGCTTTCTCTTCCACCTGCCGCCCCTGCACTCTCCCACTGGTACTCTGCACTCAGATAGCAGGAACACTGCTAATGTGCTCCCATGTGGCATCTTGCACTGCTTCAGCACCCCATGCCTTTGGGCACCAATAGGCACAGCTCTAACAAATCTCTGTGCAGCTCCCCTCCCCTTTCCTTTACCATCCCTTGTCCTCTGGTACCAAAGGGCATGCTACTGACATCCTTCCATATAGCACCTCCTGTCTCCCTCACTAGAATTTGTAGGGACGCAAAATATACTAACCTCAATTTTTCTCTTTGGCATATTGATTATTTTGAACTGGTTCTTTTTAAGAAACAGTACGTATAAGAAAAGCTCTGCAAATTAATCAAAAGTTACACTTCAGTAAGAAACATTTGCGTCTATAAGGGAAATCTCCATTTGTAAGGGATGTCTCTTCCTCTTTGCCTGGAAGAGAATGAGCAAATGTCTAAAACTTTCATCAATCAAAAAGGCAATGATTTAAATGGACACAACCACCATATCTTAGTTTACTATATACCTTTCCTGATAACTTTGCACAACTAGCTCTGCCCCCACAACATAGTTTATCTTTAGCCGAAGATGTGACTTAAGTGGTTGGCTTGGGCCATTTTGAGATGTTATTCAGCTTTCCTGAGTCTCTCCTATGTATATAAGAGGTATACATCGTTGGAGAGGAGGGAAATTTCCCTCTATTCCTCTGGATTCTTCTTGGGTTGGTCAAATAGTCGAATTAACATCAGGAGAAAAAATTTTATTTACAGACATATGGGGAATCCATATAGAAATGAGAATTCCAAAGGTCATTTAGGAAAAATGGGGGTATAGATGGTAAGTTAAGGAATGAGATAGGGTCCTGAGGGCTAAAGGAGAGAGGACGGGACTCATAAGATGAATAAAGAGTGATTCATATGACAAAGAACAGATGTTCTGTAATTAATGTTTGCCCTGCCATATAGATAGGTTTTTACAATAGGAAGTTTATTTCTGGTAAAAGTCCAAATTCTGGGTAATACTCCCAATTTTCTTTCTTCTAGGTAGTTAAGGGGGTGATAATTTTCTCGTGACTCTGCAGGGCCCTGACTGACCTCCACTCAAAATAATCCACATGCTAAAATGACGCGTGTTGGGAAGACCTGTTCTGAATATCTTGGGGAGGCTTAAGAATATTATTAAACTTCTGTTTGTTTTCTTCTTATTTGGGAAGTAAGAGACCTTAGCCAAGAACCTCGAAGGGTAGAGGAAAAATTGTTTTCCTTCCCCGACTCTATATTCTTAGGCACCAACAGATACTCTACTGTTGTGTAGTGGTGAAGCAGCCCTCCTCACTGCCACTAAATCCTCCAGGCTTGGAGAGGAAGATGGGAAGGGAAGGAAAGCAATGGTATTTTAACATGACTGAAACTAGCCAACATGTGGTCCAGAGTCACCTGTCCTTGAACATCCACACCAACTCTTTCTTTGTCTTTTTTGAAAAGCCAACTTGCTCTTGCTATTCCCCTATTTAAAACCCTTGGGTGACCTTCTGGCCCTTAAGCTAAAATAGAAAAACACTAATATGGCCTATAAGGTCCTACATAATTTGACACCCTGACTACTTCTCTAGTATCATCTGTTTTATTTTTCTGGGTGTAGTCAGTTTCCCAAAGCAGATGTTTTCATTCTCCGGCTTAGAGAGTATAATTTTGGCTGTCAGCATTTTGGGGACTGAGTCAAGGAAGGGGTATGGAAGTATCAATGTTCAGAATGCAGACTTCAGTGGAATCAACTTCCCATTGTCATCTCTTCAAGTCTGGTTCCAGTTTTTCTGGGTTGGACGAAGGAATCTTGGGGCTAACTCTTCCTAATTAAAAAGTACTATCAAGCATCCTAATGTCAACCCCAGATCAAATTCCCACGTTCAAAGGTATTGAAAGCTTCAGAGAAATCTGGAACCTTCCATTCTTGAGACTTTGGGGGTTTATGGTACAAACAACTTCTGCAAATTTCAACTTTCTCTAGTCTTCTAAGTCAGTTACTACTCATTTCGCCATTTCTCCATTTTCTAGTTTCCATATGTGGTAGGTGGAGTGGGTATGACTATCATGCCTGTTTCCTTTGTCCTATATGGTCTTGGCTGCTTAATTACTTTATTGACTTTTCTTGTGTGCGCTCAGGAAGGAACTGAGTGCATGTGTTCAATTTGCCAGATTTAACTAGAAGTAAAGTTGTTTTAAATAGCAAATACCATGGTTCCTTTTAAAGTAGACCTCATGAACAAAAACTGGATTTCATTGACTCATGAAATATAACTAGAAATATTGAGTCCAGGGATTCTTCTCTTTTTCAAAAAAACCTGGTTTGAGGCAAAGGTATAGAAATTTCTCATATACCCTCTTCCCTCACACATGCACAGCTTCCCCCATTATCAACACCTCCATCAGAGCAGTACATTTGTTACAATTGATGGATATACCATCACATCATCACTCAGAATCCATACTTTTTTAGGGTTTACTCTTGGTGGTGTACTTTCTGTGGGTTTGGTTTGGACAGATTTATCCATCATGATAATGTCATATAGAGTATGTTTGTTGCTCTCAAAACAACTTTGTGCTGTACCTATTCATCTGTTCCTCTAGTGGCAACTCCTGATCTTTTTATTATTATCATAGTTTTGTCTTTTCTGGAAAGGCATACAGTTGAAATCACACAGCACAGAGCCTTTTCAAGACTGATTTCTTTCACTTAGTAATGTGCCTTTTAAGTATCCTCCATTTTTATGTCTTGATAGTTCACTTACGTTTAACTCCGAATAATAGTCCATTATTTGGATGCACTAATTTTTGACTTTTTCCCACCTCGTGCCTCATTTACTATAGATTCATACTCCTTCCCCAAGTCTCCATAGTGGAAATATTTAGACTCAGTTTAGAAAACTCAGTTTGAGATACATCAGTCTTGTCAATGCCCTTGTTTTACAAATGAGAAGACTGAGGGCGGGAGAAGAAAGGTGATGTGCCAAAGCCTCACCACTAGTGAGGGGCCAAGTTAGTGTGTGAGCCTAGGTCTCTTGCTCCTCTTAGGTCTAGGATGTGATTTCTGACCCACCACACTGATGGGAAGGTGAGTGAAATCTTTCCTTCTGACTCCGTGCTGGGCTTTTTCTTAGCAATACCCTTAGTGGCATTGAACCATTGCTTTCTCTGGTGCCTGGGAGAAAAATGCTGCCCTCCCATCCTGAGGGCCATAGAGGGCTAAACATTCTGGGAATCACTGGAGCTTTCTCGGGCCCCTGGGGAACCATTTGTCTGAAAGGAAATAAAAGTGCCTCTATGTCAAACAAGGAGAAAAAGCATTGCTGAGAACACTTCAGAGTCAGCGCGGGAGGTCTTATCTACCACGGCAATCAGCAGGGAGAGACTAGCCTCCTATTGTGAGGGCTTCTATGCTGGAAGTTACCAAAGATACATGAGCTTTGCCCTGAAGGGGTTTATGATCAAATTGCAGAGACAAAACATTCTATCAACCAGCTTGTAACCTCTCTAAAGGCCTGGCCTTTGTCTTCCCCATTCCTTGTGGGCCTCAGTGCACCTGACCTCCTTCTGGATACAGGTTAGTTATCTATGGTTTGATTGAAGTTCTTTGTTGCATTATTTCCTCTCCTCAAATAGGAAATAATGAACGCTGAGTTGATGCAACCAGGTAGCCCCATTCCCCGAGGGAAAGTGACTACTTACATTTTGTCTGAAAACTTCCTGCCTTCTGCAGCTTGCTTTTACACTGATAAAAGGTGAAATTTTGCTGTTCTCCAGGATCTTTTGAAAATATCTCCTACAAACGAGGAGGCTAACAATAAAACCCCTGCTGTTTGTGTACACTCTGTAGTTTACCGTGATTTCATTTAATCTCCTATCTTGTCTTTTTCCTCAGTGCTTTGTACACAAATGTTATTGATTCCCTCCAGAGGCAGTCATGTGTGGTGGAATAATCAGCATGAGACCGGAGGTTTAACACCCACCTCTTCAACTAACTATCTCAGCGCTATTAGGCAAGTTGCTTCCCCTCCCTGGGCCTCGATTTACCTACATGCGGAAGGAGGACAGGGTTTAGATTCCATAGACGCTGCCTCCCCTTCGCGTTTCTAATCAGACGGCAGTGCTCTTCTGTGGTTTTAGCTGGGGGTGTGGTTGTTCCAAACCGAAGGGCAGGGACAGGATGCAGTGTGACAGTCAGGGACACAGAAGGCGGCTGAGCAGCTTGACACATTTGTAGTTGCTTGACTCTCAGTCTTTAAGATTTTCCAGGCAGTTTAAGTTCATGATCCCAGGGACGTGTCTGTCCGCCGACCCCAGCCACCGCCGCCCCCCGCCCTCCCCACCATGCCACACACACCGTGCCATTCAGGACTTGGTTCCCAGGGTCCTTTCTAACGCCAGACAGTGGACGTTTTACAGAGCTCTTGGATCTTCTTATTTCTTGCCCTCTTGACATCTGAGGCCTGAAAAGAACTAGGGTTGTCTGCCTAAGCAGGCTCCCAGAGGCCAGGGTAGTGCGTCTTCCGGGGCTGGGGCTGGGGGCAGGAGGGTACCGAGCCGCGCAGGCACTCATTGTTTGGGTACTGACTCAAAGGAGCGGGCGCTACGAATGCACAGGAAAAAGGATGAGCTCATGACAGCTAAATGAAAAGATTCTTATCTTGGAAACAGCGGTTTCTTATGCAAAACAGGGGGCGGCAATGTGATTGTGCCCCACCGAGTACATTCAACAACAGGGATTTCAAATGAAGAAGCTATTTTGCATACCTCCGGGAGCAGCAATGGGCCAGATTGTTCATTAATTAAAAAAAAGGGGGTGGGGTGGGGGGACTCGCGCTGAAAGACCCACGCTCGCTCACACTTGCTGCTGAATCGAAAGAATTCATTTGCCTTCCTCTGTGTCCTAGTTGATCAGCTGGGAGACAAATGATTTTTCAACCGTAGACATCTCTGGAGAAGGGAGGGGAAAAGAAAAGGATAAAGGAGAGTAGGAGAAGGGGTTGGGGCGGGCCGGGGCGGGACGTCACAGATAAATAGAGCAGCCATGATCTCTCAACCATCTCTATTTGGCTTTCAAACGTATCATACAGAGGTGAGGAGTTTTTGTTGTCATTTTTTCCCCTCCCCAGGAGATTTCGAGTTCGTTTGATTTCATAGCAAAGAAGTTTGTGCAAATCCCCACCTTTGGGGAGGAGAGAGATAAAGAGTGTGGAGGAAGCAGAGGCGGGAATGTGTCCTCTAACCCCAGTCCCTCTATTTCCCCAGCTCTGACCTGTGGTCCCCTGAGAGAATGGACTGAGACAGTTTTGGAAACTCCGGAATGTAGGTCACACACTGAATGGGTAATATCACAAGTGGGAAGCACAGTTAAGGGTGGGTGCAGGTGGGAGGCCGCAGCGCCTACCACATCTCTTTTCAACCAGCTAGGTTGCTCTGGCCACGTCATTTTTTGACTTAGGAATAAGAATGGTTATCATTTATCAAGCATTTTCACGTAGTGACTTCCTATGTTATCGATCACCGTTTTGCAGGAGTGCCAGGCACTTGCACTATTTGTTTATTTTACTTGCTCAGATCAACGGGGAGATAACTGGATAGAATAGCTCTTGTTTTAGAAATGAGGAAACTGAGGGTCAGAGACATTAAATGGATTGGACAAGGTCACACAACTTGAAAGAGCAAAGCTAGAATTTGAACGCACATCAGTGTGATGTCAAAGCCTGTACCTTAAACTCATGTCCAATAACAATTCTCCTCTCTTCCCCCTATTCTATCTAAATCATATTTGCTAAGCTGTTACTCAAAAGGCAAACTTCCTTGCAAATGTTGTGTGAACATTCATATTCAGAATCCTAGAGAAATGAGATTGGGACGCTACAAAGGGTGTTCACGCATGCGCAAACCCGCAAACTACGGGACCCAACATGCCTTGCGTCTCACGAGTGTTGATGCTGTTTGTCCCTCCTGTGGAACTGAGGGGAAGGACTTTCAGAGATTGTTTATCGGGTTGTTAACCTGGGATTTGGGGAAGTGTACCTGGATCTTGTCACAAAGCATTCTCCAATCTGTTCTCTCCTTGTTTTGTTTCCAAATAAACCTTATTTTCTTGTTGGAGTAACTGATTGCTTTTGCTGAGGTCAACAGTTGCTCTTCAGGCAAGCAGGGTAAGGATGGAGATCCTCAGAGAATGTGAAGTATACCCCACCTTCTCCCTCACATTCATACATTCTTTCTGGATGGAAGATAAGCTAAGACCAGCCTGTTAGATTCATGTTTTTAAAAGCCAGGTTTATTGAAGTTTATTTTTCATGCAGTAAAATTCTCCTTTTTAAAGTGTACAGTTTAATGAACTTTGACAAATGTACAATGTTGAGTCACCACCAGTATTTCAAGATACAGAATATTCTCATTACCCCCCAAAGTTCTCTTGTGTTCCTTTGTACTCAATCCCTTCCTCCCACACCCAAAGTTTGGCAGCCACTGATCTATTTTCTATTCCCATGATTTTGCCTTTTCCAGAATGTTATATAATTGGAATCACAGAGTACGTAAGCTTTGGGGTTTGACTTCTTTTATTTAGCATAATACTTTTGAGCTTCATTCATGTTTTAGTTCATTCCTTTGTGTTGCCAAGTTGTATTCCATTATTTGGATGGACTGCGATTTGTTTATGCATTCATTTGTTGGTAGACATTTGGGTTGTTTCCAGTTTTGAGTGAGAATAAAGTTTCTATGAATATGTATGTACAGGTTTTTGCATGAACGTATATCTTCATTTCTCTTGGGTAAATACCTAGGAGTTAGATTACTGGGTCATAGGGTATGTCCCTCTCTGACGTCACAAAACAAGTGACCTGTCAAACTATATCCAAAGTGGCTGTACCACTTTTAATTTCCACTACTAAGACATAATTGTTCTCATTGCTCTATATTCATGATAGTAATTGGATAAGGTCAATCTTTTTAATCACAGTCATTTTAATAGATATGTATTATATCTTACTGTAGTTTGACTTTGCATTTTCCTAATGACCAATGATGTTGTATGTTCTTTTGTGTGCTTATCTGCTGCATGGTCTTTGCATTTTAGTAAAAAAAAGTAAAAAGAAATCCACTGATGTGTGTCTACTTGTAGACTCTATTCTATTGATCTATATATATAGCCAATGCTAATATCACACTGCCTTGTTTACTATAGATTCATATTAAGTCTTGGTATCAAAATGTTGGCTCTTTAACTTTTTTCCTTTAAAAATTATTTTACTTGGCATGACCTGTTGGCTTAGTGGTTTAGTTCACCTGGGTGTAGTCCACATATATCCAAGTTCCCTGGTTTAAGACCCAGGGCCCAGGGAAACGTCCAGGATGAAACACTAGATCAAATAAATAAAACATTTCTTCCTTCTCTGTCTTCCTTTCTGTCTGTCTACTCACCTTCATTCCTGCCTATATAAAAAAGTTATTTGACTCTTATATGTCTTTTGTTTTTTCATAGACAATTTAAAATCGAGTTGTTAATTTCTACAAAGATGACTGCTAGGATTCTGATTCAAACTGTGTTGAATCTATAAACCAATTTTGTTGACTCTTATGATTCATAAATACAGTATGCCTCTCCATTTATTTAGCTCTCCTTTATTTTTTAATTAATATTTTGTAGCCTTCATACAAATCTTGCACATATTTTGTTAGATTAATCTTTAAGTATTTCTATTTTTTATTATGCTATTTTTAATTGTACTGTTTGTTAAATTTCAATCCCCAATTGATATACAGTTGATTTTTATATATCTACCTTGTATGCAATGACTTTGTTAAGCTTCCTTATTGTTCTATAGCTTTTTGATAAACTCTTTGGAATTTTCTAGGTAGATGATCATGATGGCTATGAATAAAGAGTTTTATGTCTTCATTCTCAGTCTGTGTCTTTTATTTATTTTTTAACAAGGGGAGGACATTTGTTTAAAAATTAAGTGAATGCAAAATGTTAGATATTATATATAATATATAATTAAATTGAAGCAAATATTCATAATTTGACCCAAAATTGATTAAAAATTGTAAAAAAAGATACAAAGAGACTCACACCTTAGCCAAGACACACCTCACATGTGTCTTTTATTTCTTCTACCTTGTTTAATTGGTCTGGCTAGAATCTCCCATACAATGTTGAATAGAAGCGGCAAGAGCAGATATCTTTGTCTTGTTTCTGATATCAGAAGCAAAGTTTTCAGTCTTTTTTGATTAGTGTAATGTTTCATATTGGTTTATTGTCAATGTCCTCTTTTAGGTTGAGGATGTCCCTTTCTATTCCTACTTTACTGAAGGTATTTTTTATCATGAATGGATTTGCATTTTATCAAAGGCCTTCTTTATATAAAGTGAGGTGATATGGTTTTAATTTTTCATTCTGGTGATATGGTGAATAACTGATTGATTTTCAAATGTTTAAGCAGTCTTGCATTCCTGGGATACACCTTTCTGGGTCCTCACATAGTATCTTTTTTATGTAGTACCGAATTCAATTTGCTGATATTGTTTGAGGATTTCTTCTTTCTCTTTTTTTTTCAGTCTATATTCTTGAAGGGTATTGGTCTGTAATATTCTTTTAATGGCTTTGTCTGGTTTGGTATTGATTGGTTATGAATTGGAGCTATTTTTCATATGGGCAGAATTTAGGGCTGGTCTAGGTGGTCATGGCATAAAAAAGATATCTTTCTCTTTGTCTTCCTTTACTCTGCTAAGCCACACTACTGACCTATTTTCTCACAACTGCATATGGCACTGGACTCTCAAATAGTCCCTCTTCAGCTCAGAGCTCTGGAATTTTCTATCTCCCTTCTCTTGTCTACTTCCAAACCAACAACTCGGTGCACAAGACAGAGACTTACTCCCTGGCGGTGGCAGTTACTAATCGGATATGCTAAACCTTAGGGGCCCAGAGACCAAGTCATATTTCTGTCTCTGCTTCAGGTCGACTTGACTGAGCTCCAGGGATGCTGAGGGGAGGCTGCATCCAGCTTGTGAATGGGAGAACCTTTAAATCATCACCTGTACCTAGCAGAAGTTTGAAAGTTCTCTGTAGTACCCTGAGTATTTAATAAGCACTCTGATGCTGAGTAATGATTGCAGCTGTACATAAAATAGAAAGATTAGAGTCTCAGTTGCCTGCTTAATATGTAAATGTATCCAGTTATGTGTGAGTGCTTTTAATGAAGTAACTTGCACTTCTGTTTCCTCCATTGAAAGTGATTGATGAAAAAAACACTCTACAGTCCCTCAGAAACCAGCAGCCAGCAGGCCTTTTGAACAGACTCTGTGGTGCTGCCTGGCCTGGGGCTTGGAGGCAGTAGACTGGGCTTTAATCCTAGCTTTACAATTGATTTCCAAGTCTCTGGGCAATGGGAGTTGACTTTTCATCCCCCACTGAGCTCAGTGGGTTATTGATGATGAATTATGGAATAACTTCACTCATCTGTTTACTTTGGAATTGTTGCATTCCAACATGCAGGTAAGGATAATAGAGACAAGCAGCAACCAGGTGCTGTGCTAAGCGCTTTGCTTATATTATTTCCTTCAATCATCACACCAATCATGTTAGGTAGCAATGAATATACCCCCATTTTATAGATGGAGAAACTGAGACCCAGAGAAGGTAAGTCCTTTGAGTAATCACATGCTGGAAGTTAATGACTAGGCTGGGATTCAAATGCATATGTCCATGATCACACCTCATTCTCTCACTGCTGAGGACAGAGCCATCTCTCTGCCAGGATTTTCTCACATCCTGTCACTATCTGAGTTTAGAAAGACATGACACACTCTGTGTCTGTGATGAGGTGCTAGGTTTGACCAGGGCTGAGCAGTTGGACACAGCTCTGCACACTAGGGAACCCGACAAGGGTGACTATATGAATTGCATCTCTTTGAAGTCTGGCTTTGGAAGAGTGTGAAACTTTTCGCCTGCTATCTCTTGCAGCAGTGCGGGGTCTCTCTCCTCTCTCCGCAGATGTCTCACTGTGACTGGGAATGTTGCTCTACTGAGTGTCTCTAATCTGAAAAAATTATATTAGAGCTTACTGTGCTTCAGACACTCCCTTAATCACTTTATACGTATTAACTCCTAGAATCCTCACAACAGTCCTGTGAAAACCTTCATTATTCCCATTTCACAGATGAACAAACTGTGACACAGAGAGGTTAAGGAATTTATTCAAGTATCCCAGCTAACTAGAGGCAGAGCTGGGCTTTGTCCCCAGAGAGTATGGTCAAGCTAGACCTGTGCTGGTCCATATGGCCACTAGCCTCATGGGACTATTGAAAGGAGATAAAATGAAATTTAAAAGCAACAGAGTCTCAGTCTCTTATGAGACACATTTTAAGGGCTTAGCAGCCACTAGCGGCTAAAGGCAACTGTATAGCCTAGTTCATTTATAGAATATTTGCATCATCACAAAGAACCATTTTCTCTAGCACTGGGCTAGAGTCTGTGCCTTTAAAAGGTTTAAAAGCACTTAGATGGTCTGGATCTCTCAGAGGACAAGCTGAGTACCTCTTCCTGTATTCTTGGGTTGGTCTCCATTTAGTTCTCTCCGATTTTCTGTCCCATTCCATGTATTTGTTTGCTTGATTGCTTGACAGGTGAGCAGGATACCATTTTCAGTCCTTTTTAAACCTGGCTTTGCCCTCTGACCTAAGCCTCATCTACTAATTAACCCGCCCCTCCCCCACCAGCACCAACTTGACCTGCCACCCTACAGCTGCTTTGATGTTGGCTGCGGCTCAGACTCTGCTCAGGTCTTTGTATTAGGCCAGCCGGCCCCTTCTGGAAGCCCCAAGTCATGGCATCAAAAGGAAAGATAACAAGAGGGTGTTGACTTCGTCCCTTGCTCCTTCTGTCTCCAGGCCTTGGGCCCTGTCAAATCAGTCTGATGTGTGGTTTACAAGAGGAGAGAGAAAAAGTAAAGGGGCTTCTAAAATAAAAGTCCTAGAAGTCTGCTGCTGTTCCCTCCAAGAATCCTCTACTCTACTGATTTAGAGGCCTTACCTCCAATACTCCAGGGTTGGGACAAGCAGCCAAGTGATTGACAGAGATGGCCAAAGGAGGGTTCTGGAAAACCGGGTCCCGCTTCCAGCAGGTGACTCTGTAGGGAAAATGATAAAACTCCAGTTTCCTCCACCCTGAAAATAAATCTCCCTCTGGCTCTGGCAGAAAGCCTGCGGAGTCGCCTCCCCTTCCAGGTGCGAGTATGCTGTTTACTTGTTTACTGCCAGTGTCGGGGGTCCAAAGTGTCACCCGTTCTCCCCCCAGGGCCCCAAGCGCAGTGCAGGGTGGAGATGTTTTCATGGATGGGGAGTCGTTTGCTGGAACATTGCAGACATGCCAGACACACTTCACTTAGTTCTCTGGTTAACCTGTGGCCTTGTCGGCAGGTTCAAATTCAAAAGGCAGGCAAGTTTGCAAAGACTCTTCAGGGGCACAAAGCCTCCCATACACATGTTTCTCGGGGCCTGCCAGGACCAGGATTTGGAGAATGATGCAACAACAAAGTTTCGGAAAGAAAGAGGAGGCTACTGAATGATGATTGGTAGTCAGGTCTTGGCATGTGTGGTTGACACAGCAGGTGCTTTCTGTCTTATTGCCACAGTGACTGCGGTGGGGGAGGGTGGCGGTAAAGGCTGGCCTACCAAGCACCCAGGGTGCAGGGCTGTCTCCTTTTCTCCTTTGTTTCTA